>CAUYPK010047624.1:0-108266 GCA_963574355.1 Loris lydekkerianus
AAATACTTTACCTGTTTCATGTTTACATGGATAGAGCTGGAACATATTCTTCTTAGCAAAGTATCTCAGGAATGGAAGAAAAAGTATCCAATGTACTAAGCCCTACTATGAAGCTAAATTATAGCTTTCACATGAAGGCTACAACCCAACTATAGCACAAGACTATGGGGAAAGGGCCAAGGAAGGGGAAGGGAGGGGGGAGGTATGGGTGGAGGGAGGGTAATGGGCGGGGCCACATCTATGGTGCATCTTAGAATGGGTACAGGTGATTGCACTAATGTACACAGCTATGATTTAACAATAAAAAAAAAATAATAAAAAATACAGAAGGCCAAGTTCCTTATGTTGACCACCTCCATATGTTGACCAGTTTGTTACACTGCCTTGGGTGGTCAACTTACAATTTCCCTTGCCTCTTCTAAATCTATCCCCACCTCTTTAATGCCAGCTCAGGAAGCAATACAGTGGAAGAGCACAGGCTTTGGGGCTGTGCAGGGTGAATTTGTGCTCCTGTCGCAGAAGGACCCCAGTCTGTGTCCCTCAACCGTTCTGAACTTCATTTTTCTCATCTATAAAAGAAGACTAATGAAAACTAACTGGTAGGATAACTTGAAACGATTAAGTGAGAAGATAAGTATAAAGTATCTGGCACAGAGCTGGTATATAATAAATGATGGTAGTTATTGGAATTATTCAAGAACACTTTCCCTGGCAGGGTAGCTGTGAGGTGTAGGACTTTGCAAAACAAACTCTGTACCCAGAGAAGATGGGATGAACCAAACTCCTTCTTGTCACTGAAACAACCCCAACATTTCACCTGTTATAAAATCAATGTAAGTCAGGAGTAGGTAAAGTTTTAGAGGTTAGCAAGTTATGTTTTCTGAGTCATTTTAATTTCTCTTGCAATTATTTAAATGCATTTTATCTTGTTTTGTCCTCAACAAGCTCCCAGAACTGCTGCTCAGAATCCTCTGTAATTATATATAAAAGAAACCTGGCTTGGTGCTTGTAGCTCAGCGGCTAGGGCGCCAGCCACATACACCGGAGCTGGTGGGTTCAAATCCAGCCTGGGCCTGCCAAATAACAATGACAACTGCAACCAAAAAAAAAAGCAGGGCGTTGTGGTGGGTACCTATAGTCCCAACTACTTAGGAGGCTAAGGCAAGAGAATCACTTAAGCCCAAGATTTTGAGGTTGCTATGAGCAGTGATGCCACGGTACTCGACCCAGGGTGACATAGTGAGACTCTGTCTCAAAAAAAAAAAAAAAAAAATCCTTTAGAACTTGAGAAACTGAACCAACCTCCAATCACTCTAGTCAAAACTCAGACGCCGGATTCTGGGTGCCTGTACCCAGCAATATAGCAGGAAATAGCACCGAGGCTACAGAATACAGCATTGTCCTTGTTTTTGAGGAGGCCACAGGCACACAGGCAAGATTTACACACATGAGGCAATCCAGGGAACAATACGAGACAAATATGACTCATCTCCTTTATATCAAAGCAAGCAGAGGGTGTGGACAGAGCTGCTCAGGTTAGCATAAGCATTATGAAAAGAAATAACACAGCAACTTTGAAAATATACCAGTGGGGCAGAGAGATAGGAAGGAAGGAATGTAACCTGAAAAAGGTAGGTGAAGAGTCCAGGCTGGAAGAAAACCTACGCTAAAAGCAGAAACGAATTCCTCACCAATGTCTCATGTTTCAGAGGCTGCTAATACTAAATGAATTCAAAGACTGGGTAATTGTGAAACTGAATGAGATGAGAAGAGATTGCAGGGTTAGCAAAACAAATTGAGAATGAAATACAATTACGTATCTAATAAATGATTTAGAAATAACAACATACAAAGCCAAAAATAGAAGGGAAAGGCTTGAAACGATCATGATCAATGCAGGGGAGAAAAAGACAGAGATTAAAGCAGTTAGAAGGTCAGAGGTTGGGAGGACACATAAATACATAACTAAAGATTAGCTAATATAAAAATAATTAACATCCCCAGGAGGCTGAGGTGGGAGGATCACTTGAGGCCAGGAGTTTGAGGCAGCGGTGAGCTATGATTGCACCATGTACTCCAGCCTGAGCAACAGGGCAAGACGCCATCTCAAAATAATAATAATAATTAACATCCCTAAAGTAGAGAACCACACAAATGAAACAAAAGATATTCAGGGATATAATACAGTACGATACAGAAAATCTTCAATAAAGGACTGAATTTACAGGATAAAAAGGAAGTGTGGAACACCAGAAAAAAATAGAGAATGTTCAACACTGTGAAATATCCTGTGTACGTGATTGAACACTAAATCATAAAGAATTTTTCAGGAGTTCAGGCAGAAAAAAACAAGTCATTACAAGAGGGAAAACTCAGGCTTAACTCAGACTTCTCCGCATTCAATGCCAGAGACGATACAGCAATGTTCACGAAACATGCTGTGAGAGCATAATCCACAATCACTAACCCAGGGAAACTGTGTCAGGTTTGAAGGCAACAGAGACATGTCAGATGTGACAAATCTGTTTTGAAACTATAATCTGACAACACAAGCCGGAAAACTATGAATGATTTGAGCTAAAGAACTTGGGAATAGAGAACCCAGGGGGGTTGGGTGAACACTGTATCCATTAAAATACAGAATTGTTGCAGAGAAGAATAAAAAACATGTAAAACTCCCAAAACAAAATAAAAATTACATAAGCAACATAAATCAGGAGGTGGGAGAAAGAAAGGTGGGGTTAAGTGTAGGCTGCTAATCATTTCATCTTTCTCTACAAGGATTCAGCTAGACCAGGCGTCCTCAAAGTTTTTAAACAGGGGCCAGTTCACTGTCCCTCAGACCGTTGGAGGGCTGGACTATAGTTTAAAAAAATAAAACTGTGAACAAATTCCTATGCACACTGCACATATCTTATTTTGAAGTAAAAAACAAAACGGGAACAAATACAATTCACACCGCCTCATGTGGCCCGCGGGCCGCAGTTTGAGGACGCCTGAGCTAGACTGTCCAGAATGAAAACATAACTTTAAAAATCACTGACTATAGTCTCTTAAAATAATTCTGAAAAATAATTTTTCTTGCTCATAGAGGGATTTTACAAGTCCAAATGCTTCTTATGGTTAAGAAACATTTATCTAAGATCGAATAATGCCTTTACCCAGCTTCATTTTCTATTTTTCCATAATATATAATGCAAATATGTTTAGTATTTTCATATTTTACAAAGATGTCACACATAATCCCCTTCTTACAAATTTATTTATCTATTATTTGTCCACAAACCTTTCTATCTGTAGGATAGAATGTCAGGACTGGTATTCAGCAAATATTCATGTTGGCTTTTTCTGGTGGTGGGTTTGGGGGTGATTTGTTACTTTCCTCATTGCAGATTTTGTGCTGCTTAAACTTTTATAATAAACACATACCATTTTGGTAAAAATCATCAGTATAATTACTTGGAAATACTATAAGGAGTTAAAGTAAAAATAGTCAAAATCAGACCTAGAGCAGAGGGGTGGGCCCTGAGGACTGTGGTGTGACAGATGCCTTGGCTTCCTTCCATGAGATTAGTGGACCCACTGTGACAACAGGGATGGGGACAGCCAGGTACAGGAGACTTTCTGTAGGAGATGGAGTTGGAGCTGGACCTTGAAGGACGTGCAGGGTTTGGCAAGGCAGGTCATGGATTATCTTCCCTAACCTTCCTACATCTATGGGGTAAGTAGCATGTAGTCTATATTATGAGGAAATTGAGAGCAGGGAGAGGAGGCAGGGGAAGAAGCACAAACCACAGGCCCTTCCAGGTAGACTGGGAACTTAGGGGCAGCAGGGAGGCCGAGTGCCAGTGCCCATACCCAGGCTCCCTCAGGCAGAACTCCAAGGAGGTGCATATCCTGAGCCTGAGTGAGGAAGGTGGAATCTTATATCTCTGTGAAAATGACAAGGACTGCCTTCAGAACCAGCCCATAATGGCAATGAGACAGGGCAAGGAAGGAAGCAATGACTGATGATGACCATGGGACGTGGCACCTGCCACGACAGACAGGGTGCCGGGCACTGAGGCCAGCTTGCAGTGCCAGTGAGCCAGGCCTGTTTAGACTGCAGATCCTCCAAGGAGATGTCCAAGAGAGGAGGGATCCAGGAAGACCTAAGTCACAGCAGCAGGGAAGGTATGGTGGTGACTACCCACCTGAGCCTGCAGGGCATGGAGACACAGCTGTCAACTGGGGTCATACTCTCAGAGATCATAAATGGCTTTCATGCTCCTTTTGCCTCCCCAAAGGTCATTAAGTCATTAATTACATGGCAAGTGGCAATAAAATGGTCTCAGTCTTCCCCATCTTCCCCAGAGCCCAGGGCATTGGGATCCACAACCCAAGGGTTCTGTTTTAAGCCAATTGCTTTGCTAACTTTGAGCTCTGATCTTCCAAAACTGATCATGGCCTGATTAGCAGAACCGCCACAGTACAGGAGTCCCAGGCTTTCAGTCCAGCCCTATGACCTATCCACTGGGCAACCTTGGTGAAGCCACTCGGCCCTTCCCACAGTAAGATGGCGGGGACGATGAGTCTAGGCACAGACATGTAGAAGGAACCGGAGTATTTTCAGAGAACATCCGCCTTGCCCCCATCATTGCTTTGACCTTCAAAGTTCATTCCTTCCCTCTCTAGGGATGAGATTCCCAAACTCCTTCCCTACTTCCAAGACTGTGAAACCACCTCATAGGACAAGCTAGAGGTAAAGAGTATAGACTCTGAGGTTAATAAATTTTATGTGAACCATGGCTCTGCCACTCACTAGTCGTGTGACCCTGACTGAGTTAGTTAACTGCTCAGAGCCTCAGTTTCCTCAGACATAAAATGGAGATAATATTATCCACCTTTAAAGTCTGTCATGGGGTTTAAATGGGATAGCACAGATAATGTGGCTGATGCCTAATGAGGATGACCCTTTCCTTCTGTCCACTTCTCCTTAGTGTCAAAAATTAAGAATTTCCTTCCCACCCCTGATGATAATATTTTGAATTAAATAAAACAAATCACCCCCAAACCCACCACCAGAAAGCCCACCATCAGCCCTCTCTCACATTCTTCTCCCCCAGCTCCTCTGGGCCTATTCGCCCCACTTCCAGGGGCAGCAAACCCCTGGAACCTACTGGCCTGGAAAGAGCCTGAGCCCTGAAGACCTCCTTCCTTCCCACATGCTTCTTACTGACCAAGAGCAGCTGGCTCAGGGACCCAGTCTTCTGCTTGCCACCTGTCACCCATGGTGTCCTCAGCCCACCCAACACCATGTCTTTTGTCAGGGCCCACAGTCCATCCCTCCTCCACCAGGCAGACCAGTCAAGGAAGCTGGTCTGCCTGGTCACAGAACTACAAGAAGATAAATTCCCACCTTCTGCTGTCCCGAGGATGGGAAAGCACAACCGTGCCTGGGCAGTGACTACCCCCTTCCTGCCATGACACAGACTCTCCGCTCCATGCCTGACATGCTCGCTGAGTGACTGTCAGATGAGGTAAATCTCCCAACGCAACAGAGACGCCCATCTAGACCACAATTCGCCCACCCTCCTGGACTCCTCACCACAGCCTGACATTCCTGGAAGGAGCGGGGTTTCTGCCACAAGCCAGTTGTATAACCCCAGGCAGGCTCTCTCTACTCTCTGAGCATACTTCCTCATCTGTAAAACAGGGTAGTAACACCTACTTTTGGGATGGTCGTGAGAACTAAATGAGGTCATGAAAACGAAGATTTATAGTATATAGTGAGTGCCCAGTCACTGTTGGTCACATCCTCTCTCCACGTTTTTGTTAGAAGATCATCCTGCAAAAGACAGCCTATCCACCATGGCATCCCCACTCATAGCAAGGGGGTATTTTGGGATGCCCAGTGGAGACTGGGATCCATGCACCTCTCTCTGAAGCAAAGCCCCATCATCAAGAACTTCAAAGTGCATGTCATGGAACCCAAGGATCTCACTGGGCCACCTGCAGCCACTGGGGTCACAGGGAGAAGACTGTTCTTGGGTGTGGGGTACTGGGATCCTCAGGCCTAATTCTGAGTGGCTTTATCTTCTTTACGTATGCTTTATGTATTAGTGTTCCCAATATCATTGTTTGAAACTTTTGGTGTCCCAGAAGTTTGTGGTCACTTCTTTCTAACCTCATTTTATAGACTGGAGAAATGGAGGCCTTGCTCAAGATCACTGAGAGCCCGAGGTACACAGTCCCTCAGGGAAGCCAAGCTCTACAGCTGCAAGTGGGCTGACTCCAGCCCTGGGGCAGGCAGCTGCTACAGCTCCATGCTCAGTGTTCAGACTCCAGCCTCAGCTGTCAACGCTCTCTGGCACACAGGCAGGACATTCCGATCCTAGATTCCCACCTCCATGTATTCTGGGGTCTCAGAGAGCATCTCATCAGGGGGATGAGGGGCAGCAGTGAGCACAGACGCAGCTTTAAGGCAGACAGCACCAACACCACGGGCAGTGGACTCAGCCTGGACGCTGTGAACTCAGTGGGGTTGTCCTTGTCCCAAACCCACAGACATCCCAAGAGTTGGTACCCAGAGACCCTCACTCTACTAGGCAGAGAGCATGAGGGCTCCTGTGTGAGAGGGAGGCAGTCAATCAAAACAAGCTTTCCTGGTGGCAGGTGCTGGCAGGACACAAAGGTGAGCATGATACGAGCCCTGCCTGCAGGTTACTATTCACCAGAAGGAGCTTTCCAGGGGTGGCAGGAATATGCCGTATCTCGATTTTTATACATTATCAAAACTCATTAAAAAGTATGCATAAGGTCTCTGCATTTATTGTATGTAGAATGTACCTCAGTGGCTTAAAAGAAATCACCCAAGGGAGACCAACTCAGAAGGAGGAATATTTTGAATTGGGACCACCAGATAGGTATATGCTTACTCCACAATGGCCTGAGAAGACAGGACACCATCCAGAGAGGGTATGGGTCCTTTTTCTAGCAGGAGGCCTCAGGAGTGCCGAGACGGACTCTGTCAGAAGCCAAGGCCAGACACGCCCCTCTCTGTGTGCACATTCTACCAGAACCCTCCCTCTGTACGGGTTCTTGCTCCAGTCTGGAGGACACACCAAGCCCTGCCCCGCTGGGTCAGGCTAACTCTCTCCTGGTCCCTTTCCTGCCCTTGGCCCCAACTTCAGGGTCTGGGTATCATGCTGGGAGAATTCATCCGTGAGTTACAGGAGGGAGATCTGTCTGCTGGTACTTTCATTCCTTACAGTCCACTGACTGGTCTCCTCTAGAGGGCCAAGGAACCAGGGTCACTGCTAGCTGGGGAAGGTAGGGACAGCCACAGTCCACTCACAGAGAGGGGGTCTGGGGAGCTTCAGCCACTGCAGATGAGAGGGTGTGAGCAGCCAGCAGCTTGGGGAGGCAGGCTGGGAGCCATGCCTCATCGCTTGGGAAGCTGGGTGTAAGCGCTGACAGCTCCCCTGACGCAGGTAGGAGGAGGAGGTGCTGTTGCCAGGGGAACGGGAGCTCTTACCTGGGCAGCCATGCCAGCCCCCTCCTTGGCCAGCCGGGGGTGGGGAAAGTCCCAAAAGGAGCATCCTGTGCACCCAGTGCACTTTCCCAGGGGAGCAGTGGGCCTGGCCTGCTAGTGGAGAAGGGGCCTCCCCTCCTGGCTTTGGAGTAGGAGGCTCCTGGGGTAGGACAGCTCCACTAGTCACAGCCCTTCCCAAACAGTCCACATCTCTTTATCAGGTGAGAACTCCCCCAGCCCACCATCCCTACTTGCCATGATGTGGAATGACTGTCCCCGTCATCTGTCCCCCTGCAACGTTCCCAAGCCCAGCCTCCCCCAGCTCCAGGAGGGTAGCTAGAACCATCCATCTCCAAGGTGAAACCCACCACCGGAGAAGTAGGGTGGCCCCAGGCAGTCCCCCAGCTCCAGGGGCTTCTCAGGGAGTGTGGTAGCGCCTGTGAGACTGCTGGGACAAGCCAACATGGACCTGATCATTCTTCTTTAAAGAAAAAAAAAAGTCATTTAAAAAAACCCCATGACACATGACTCTCAGGAAGGAGTCTGAAAATGGTAAGCTCAGCTGATCTGGGGGCCTCTCCCCTCCCCAGCAGCAAGGAGCAGCAAACCAAGAAATAGGGAGGGACCGGGCTGTCCCCCAGGGCCCTCAGAGCTGGCAGCGCCCTGCCACCCTGACTGCTGTAGCCCTGCCTCTGTACAGTCCTGCCAACGCTCGGTCACACCTGCCCAAGGCCCATTGCTCCCAGGTAACACACATTCATTCCTGCTCTGGGCTATAGGTGGGCTGTGCCAGCTAGGGCTGACATCAGAGAAGGCATAGGACAGCAGGAGTGGCAGCAGATGCCAGGTGGAGGCTCTGAAGCCCACCACCCTATGGATACGAGAACTGCTCCACAGCAACCATCCCACTGCTCCCCTGAGCAGGGGCATGGCCTGAAGCAGGGTGGGCTCTTCTTGCTTTAGGATGAGTCTCCCCCACAGCCCAGCCATAAGCTTAAGGGTGCCCTCACGATGAGGGACAGACCTCTGGGGGTGTGAACTATTTGTGGGGTTGAGAAGAGATGAGGGGAACTGACGGACAGGGCTGAGTGATCTGGGCGAGGGGAGGTCCACTTCACAGAGAATGGTCATAGGGTGGGAATGCAGGTTGGCAGGACTTGCAGTGGGGGTCTGGGGCTTTGCAGGATATCGCCCCCCAAGGGCAGTTTGGAGACTGGAAAGCAGCCTGAGGGGGGTGAGAAAGCCACTGTGGGGTGGGTAGGAGAAACCTTCCCCAGTGGCTGGAGGCGGCAGCACTGAGGAGAGCCCCTGCGCCCTTCCTCGGGGCTCCACCCTTGTCAGGTCTGTGCCCCACATCCCAGGGTGCCTCACCAGGATGCCATGCCCCAGGAGTGCGACAGCACTGTCAGCAGCTGAGGCCACACCCTGAGGTGCCTCTCCTCCCTCCTGGCTGCCCTGCCAGCTCCTTCCACCCTCAGGGTAGGCAAGGGTGGAGGGAAGGACCCAACTCCATCTCTCAGAGAGGATGTCCTGCCGGGAGCTAGTGCCAGCTCTGGGCCTGGACCCCTGGTTAGAACTGGCTTCGATGATGGGGTCACTGTGCTCTGCTTAGGGCATCTGAGCTCAGGTCATGAGGGAGCCATGTTCTGGCCAAGCCCCTCCTAGCTCTCCAGTGTCCAGCAGGAGTAGAGGAGGAGGAAGTCTGTAATGCCACCTACCAGCCAGGAGGGAAGAGAGCAGAAAGAGGTACAGCTGAGGAGAGGTAAGGAGGCCAGGCAGGCCCAGGAGCAGCAGGAGAGGAAAGGCGGCTCCAGACTGGGTCCCACCGAGGCCAGTGAAGCCCCTCCCTCATGTACACAGGCCAGGATACCCAGCCCACCCCCACTGACCTCCACTCTGAAGCACCGCTTTGTGATACCCAGGGTGGAGTCTGCCCAGGCTGGGGACCATGGAGGGACGAGGGGAGGGAGCTGGGGCAGGAGACACCCGTGTCTGGGGCCAGGTTTAGGCACCTAGGGCGGGCATGCAGTTCTCCCAGAGAGACCTAGGGGTAGGGGAGGGCAGGGGGGACGGATAAGCTGTTGGTGCCAACTGCTCCATCCCTGCTCCAGCCCCACTTTTCATCATTCTTTGCTCTTCTGACCCCAGATGTCACAGAGGGCCCATTCTCTCTCCCCATCAGCAACCTTAGGCATCAAGGGCGTCTCTAGTCCCACTGCAAAGCCTGTGGTGCCACCTGCTGGTCATATCTGGGAAGGACGGACAGGCTGACACCAGGGACTTAGAGGAGGCCTTCTCCTATCCCCTCACAAGTTCCCCTGACCCCTTCCACCCTGCTGTGTCCTCCTGGGGCTCCTGGCCTTTACATGACGTCCTTCTACCTGCTCCAGCCACTGTGCCAACAGCTGCTCTTCTGGGGTGTGGGAGAGCTGGGCCTCACTGGCCTCCACCTGCGGGTGTGAGGGATGTAGAATTAGCAGCATGGCTATGAGTTGGAGTGACAGTGAATCCTCACCACAGCTCTCTGGGAGTGGGGGGGTCTACTATCATTTCTATTTTATGTATGGGAAACTTGGCTCAGGGATGCTAAATAACTTGTCCCAGACTATAAAACTAGTAAACAATGGTGCCAAATTATGAACCACACATCTGGAAATCCTGCTGCAGGAGGGGACCTGTGCCATCCGCAGTGTCAATCCCAGGACAATAGCTATGCCTGGAAGAAGAGAGTGAAAAAACAGTATATTGCAAGTTTTGCTAGAGCTCTGCCACCAACTTTCTGGGGGACTCTGCAAGGTCAGTTCCATCCCTGAGCCTTCTCTACACAAAGTAGTCAAACCAGGCAATCCCATGTGCCTGAGCTAGAGCCTGGCTCTGGGCTTGAGGTCCAAGTTACTTTCTCTGGGCTGGGTTGGGCTAGCTGCAGCAGTTCTCAGCTTGCACAGAAAGATGTTGAGTGAGGCCCTGGAGTTCTGACGGGTAATGTTGGAAATGGGCCCTCAAAAACTACAGGTCAGCATTCAATAATATCTCATTTTTGCTCTAACTCTTCCCCTCCCAGGAAGCACCTTTGGAAATTCCCTTAAAGCCCTTTGAACATAGCCTTCAAAGCCCTCCCTAGGAATGGTGGGCTCCAGCCCCCTCAGGCTTCCTTCTAGTGGTCAGAAGGTGCTTTCCCTGGCCCAGACCCTGCAGGGTCCCTCCACTCTGGGAATGTACTCCCCTCACCTGTTTGCCTGGAAGTCTCTGCCCTCCAGCCCTCAGCCCAAACCAGCTTGGCTCCCTGTGTCAGGTGTATGTCCCCGTGGCACCCAGCATGGACTTGTTTGGCAAAATCAGTTCTCTGGTAAGCCTTGCAAAGCCAGGCAGCCTGTTAATACACCACCAGGGTCTGCTCTGCACATGGCATGCAGTACATACTCTAAAAACTTAAGAACTTCTTGCACAGCCTGATGTGACAACTGTCAATAACAAGTCACTTGGCCCCACACTTGCTTTTATACACTCTCCTAACCCTGTACCCCATCATCCTATAGAGGCTGGGGAGAGGCTGCTGCTGGGGGCTCCTCAAGTCTTGACTCCAGCTTGCCTGCTGACCACTACGTATCCATGTCACAGTCCCCATTTATGTCGCCATCCTGAGGAAGGTGCCTATCCCATTGCCACAGCCCAAAACGTGCTGTAATTTCCTCCTCTGGGCAGGAGACAATAAGCCTGGAGAGAGGGTCGCATCAAATGTTGGAAGGAGGGAGGCCCAGCCCCACCTTGGCCAGAGAATATGAGAAGCACAGAACAAGCAGGAAGAGACCTTGGGGGTGGCCTTGTCCAACCTAGTCACACACAGAAGAGTAAACAGGGCCACGTACGGGGAGGGGACTTGCTGAAATCTCTCAGAGTTGAGGTTAGAGGCCAGGTGTCTCGGCCTGGAGCTCTTATCTGTGGTCCTGAGTGTTGCAGAAGGGGACTCCACAGAAGCAGGAGAGTCCCTGACCCACCTCCCAATGTACTTTCGTTCTTTGAGACTCAGGGCTATTGGTTGTGGGGTGGGACCCAAGGATGAAGTGGGAGGATTCCTCCAGGCAGCAGACAGGAGTAGAACCTTCCTGCCCCTTGGGTTCTGTTCTCCCAGGTCAGCCTCTTCCTCCCTGGGGAGTTTAGATCCTAGCAACCTGGCAGCAAGCCTCTTACCATTATTGCTATTAAGATAGTCAGATAGTAATCATCTATTAGTATTCCAACAGCAATTGAGCACCTGCAGGCACTAAGCACTCCCCACACACATGTCTTCATTTAATTCCTAAACATAGGTATTATTGCCTTCAGAGGACAGATGAGGACAATGAGGTTTGCAGCAATGAAGCAGCTGCTGCACTCCTCCTTGCACCCCTTAAAACTTCTCTCCCTGGCTGGCCTCCAGACAGCCACAGAGAGTGGTCAGGGAGGTCTCCAGGATGGTGGCTCTGCTGGTCAGGGCTGTACTCTGCTCCCAGAGGCCCTGCAGGGCGTGCTGTGTCTGCTGCTCCTCAGCCAGCTTCTTGGCCTGCAGCTTCTGTAACAGGCACCTGGAGCCAGAGGGGGCAGGTGGCGTAGGGCTCCCTGAGCTGCTCTCACCAGCAGCCACTTCCTATTCAGGTCCCTCCTGTGAGCAGATGTCAGCCCAGGGAATGTGGTTGAGAGTCTGGGCCCCACTGTGTCTCTTCTGGAACCCTCTCCCCCCCCCCCAAATCTGGGGCTGCTATTTCCGTGCCCATGAGGACACCAGACCCTCCTCATGGGGTTTGGTCAGTTGAGATGTGGTGATGGGAATCTACTTGGCATGATTGGAAAGGGCTTCTCTCTGCTGTCCAAAAGCATCTCTTAAAGGGGGCTGGAGTTCACCCTTAGTTTAGGGCTGGAGAAGATGGGAAAGACTCCTCTCTGGGAACTGCGAATCTCTCATGATCATCAAGGACAGGGCATGAGGTTCCCAGTCCTTTTGCTTACTAGCTCGTTCAGTCCTCTCATGGGTCTAGTAGCAGGGTGGCCTGATTTGGGCACAAGTTCTGAGAATGTGGCCAACTTGCCCAGGGCTATATAGCAGGTGGCCAAGTTGAAACAAGAAGCAGGTCAATTCCTGGTGGAACCTTTAGCCATCTAACCAGAGACCAAAGGACAAATGCCCACTCCTTCGGGCACATTCAAGGTGTTCCACCCACTGATGTCCCCTGGGAACCCTACCTTGCAGCAACCCCAGACTCACCTCCAGTGCCCCAAGGATGCAACACAATTTCATCCACACCTGGCTCATGTGCTTCCTTCTCTGCCCATAGACACCTTGTTCAGCTCTCCAGACCCTCCCTCCTTAGCACATTCAACGTGTTGCATCTAAAATGACTTCTTCCCCACTGCTCCCTCTCTCAGGGTGGTACCCCTACGCCTCTTGGCTGACACCCAATCCCAAAGACCATTGACTTTACCTCCTTCTCCCAAAATACCCCTTTCTTACTGGCTCCTCTGTCTGGAACTTCCTCTTTTCTTTCCTTTTTTTTTTTTTTTAAATATATTTACCTAGAAGGATTCGGAAAACTTCCTCTTTTCCTTTATGACTCTCTAATTTCTAATTTATCCCCTGGGGTGCTGCCCAGGTGTCACCTCCTCCAGGAAGCCTTCCTTGATTCCCTAAGTTGAGTTAGGTATTCCATGAAAGCACTACCATGACACCCTGTGCTTACCTAAGCTAGTACTGACTCAACTGTAATGCAACTGCCTGGCCACTGGCCCATGCCCCTTAGACCAGGGCTTCCTCCAGGGCACAGAACATGTTGGGTTCTCTTAGCACCCAGACGGGGTCTGGCACCCAGTAGCATTCCATAGCTATTGGGTAAGGGAATTGTTAAATTCACAAAATGTAATGCTTGGGAAACCCTGAGACTTTGGGGCTGGGAAAATATCCAAAGGGAAGAAGCGAGGCAGACCATGAGGTCTCCTCTTCCGCATCAGAACTCCCTCGCCTAGCCCAGCATAGGCCTGCTTCCATTAGCTGGCATCAGCAGGACAATGCAGGAGACCCAGAGGGGAGCCAGTTACATCGGCACCAGATGTTAGCTGTGCTCAAAGTGTGTTCACCCCCAACCTTGTGAAGCAGGTGGGACAGGAATCTCATCCCATTTAAGGAGACTCTAAGACCCAGGGTGGTTAAGGGAGGTGCCCAAGGTCCCCCACCAGGGCAGTGCTACCCTTTTGACTACCAGTAGAGTCTGATGGACCTACTGCCCTGTTCTCACGTTCTTCCGCTGCTGCACCCTAGAGTCACCACTCATGAGCTCTGCCATGCTCTCCTTCACCTCTCTCAGCTCCTGCTGGCTCCTGTGCAGCTATTGCTGCAGAACCCAGGAAAGCTGGCCCACCTGGCCCAGGACCCTCTCCACCTCTGAGGTGTGCTTTACTACACCGCCCAGCTTCTGCTCCAGCCTCCAGCTGGCCGCCTGGGCCTCCCGTACTCCTCTCTCCAGGGTCTGGAGCATTTCCTGGGTGTCTCGGAGAGTGGAGGCCAGGGACTGGATAGGGCACTCCAGATGGGAGCTTGGTGCCTGGGCCCAGGCGAGCGCTTGGTGGAACAGCCTCAGAGCTCCTGCTCCAGGCGGGCCAGCCTCTCCTGCAGCATGGCCAATTGGCGCTGCAGTTCTGCCCTGGCCTGGAGTGGCTGGGCCAGTCTTCCCTGGTGGGCTTTGGTCAGAGCCTGCTTGGCTACCACTGTGACTTCTCGGAGATTCAGCCCCAGTTGAGCCTGCACCATCCGAAGCTCAGCCAGCTCTTGCTCTAGGACTCCCAGGTCACGGCTCTGTAACCCAACAAAGCAAGGGGTCACTTTCCCATGTGAGAAACGCCCTGCGCCACTGCTGCATTCTCAATCGTTTGTGGCCACTGCAGACACACATCACATTCTCCTGCCAGCCCCTGGGAGTGGTATTTTATGCACTTTTAATTCTCATAACTGTTTGAAAGGGGCATTTTTTTTAGATACCTACTTTAGTGATAGGAAGTTGAGGTTCTGAGAAGTTAAGTAATTTGTCCAACATCAATCACATAGCTAACGAGCTTGAATTCAGACATTAGTCTGACACCAAAGCCCATAATTTATTATTATTTATTATTCATTATTTATGAAATGTCTGAGTATCTGTTGCGTGCCAGGAACTAAACCCAAAATCTATCCTCATGGAACTTATGTTCCCATTGGAGGAAACATACAAGAGAAATCAGTAAAATAAATGTGTCATGTAGTGATAAATGATTGAGAGAAAGATAAACCAAGGGAAATGGACAGAGACTGCTGGCAGAGAGGGAGGCTGCCAGGGAAGCCTCACAGAGATGGCACTGCTTGAGAGCTGACCTACAGGAGGTGTGGGAGGAAGCCAGGTAGGCACCTGGAGGAACCCTGACACAGGCACAGGGAGAACAAGGAGACTGGGGCTGCAACAAAGGGGGCCGAGACCAGTAGCTGGGCTCAGAGAGGTACAGAGGGCCTGAGAAAATGCGACTGGACACAGTACTCAAGCCTAATGAAAATTCTTTGTGGTAGGTTGGAAGCAGGTTTCTCATTCACTCCACATTCACCAAGTTCACTTCATAGACCCAACCATGGCAAGTGGCACGTCAGAAGGGGTTGCCCACTCTTATTTATAGTAGGAGGAAATTGAGGCACAGAGAGATTAGACAACTTGTTCACAGCCTTTCAGACAAGTAAACAGTAAAACAAGGGCAAAAACTCAGAACCTTCTCTGAGAACTGGATTCCTTCCTATTTCTACACCCCACTGCCCATCTGTAGCCCACAAAGCCTCTGCCTCAGGTGGGCTTCTTGGCCAGGGCAAATAGTGAATTCCCCCAGGAGGATGGTCTGTCCCTTTACCATTCTAGGATTTGGGAGGTGGAGGTGGGAGGGACAGAAATGGGGTTGATCTTTCTTGTTTGTATGTGGGCAGGGTAAGCCAGTCTGTGCCCAGAAGCTCTAACCTCCCCCAATAAGCTCTCCCCGTGCTGGGAGAAAGTCATCCTAACAGATATGCCAAAAGACCTCAGGAAAAGAAGCCACAGCCAAATGACAGAGCAGTAGGCAGGGAGGCTCGTGGGAGGGGAGGGCAACCTCTCATTTAAATATAAAAGGAAGTGACTGGCTGTAGAGGCCAGATCATGGCAGTCAGAACACTCCTGACTTCCACTGGGGCTGCAGGGCTGCAGGCCAACCAATGTCTTTTCAGGGTGAAGTCTGGACTGAGCAGAGATGTTGGTGGAGTCCCTGATATTCTTGCCCCCGACATGGCAGGGCATTTGCCAGGATTCTTGGGCAGGGTCCAATCCAGGTTCTAGAACTCACACTCTGCCACTAACCCTGCTGTGACTTAAGCAAGGCCCTTCTTATCTCTAGGCCTCAGTTTAGCTTCCTACTCTGTAAAATCACAGTGATAAGCTGTTTCAGGAGATGGTTCCCCAGTGATGGTTCTGGCTGTTTCTTAAGGCGGGGGTGGGGTTGAGGGTCCCCATTAGATTCTCAAGTCTCACTCCAGAGCTAGTAAGGATTTTTCCAGAGGATTATTATTCTTGCCAGTGGAAATACTAGCATTTAGCACCCAGAGTAATTTTGATGTGTATTGAAATTTGGGAACAACTGCTCGATGGTGTCCCTACTCTTACCCAGGACTAGCTACATGATGTGCAGTTCCAGTGTAAAATAAAAAAAGTGAGGGCCTTTTTTGTTAAAGTTTTTGAGAATTTCAAGATGGTAATAGCAGAGTGTTAAACCAAATGAAAGGCCCTTCTGGGGGGGGGGGGGGTTCTGTGCAACTGCCCTGCCTCCACCCAGTCTGAGACCCTATCAATCACGATCTTCCATTCCTAGCACCATGTGCACAATCCACCACGAGCAGGGGATTTTTTTTTTTTCTAGAGACAGAGTCATACTTTGTCGCCCTCGGAAGAGTACTGTGGCATCACAGCTCACAGCAACCTCCAGCTCTTGGGCTTAGGTGATTCTCTTGCCTCAGCCTCCCAAGTAGCTGGGACTACAGGTGCCTGCCACAACGCCCAGCTATTTTTTGTTGCAGTTTGGCCAGGGGCGGGTTCGAACCCACCACCATTGGTATATGGGGCCAGTGCCCTACTCACTGAGCCACAGGTGCTGCCCTGAGCAGGGGATTTTTAAGATTTGATGGGTGTTCCAACTTACACAACAATGCCCTGTGTGTGCCTCCACCTGGCTGGAAGTAGAGCAAATGGGCAAACCAGGGTGACTGTGGGTGGGTGGGTGGTGGGGGCCAGAGAACAGCTAAACTCCAGGGCATTAACATAATAACTAGGATAACATAATAACTAGGAAACCTAGAAACCTGGGTCATAACCTTCAAAGACAAACCTCCCCTGCCCCATTTCTTGGAACAAGAAAATCACTATTGGCTCCTCACCCATAGCACAGTGGCTACGGCGGAAGCCACAAACACTGAGTCTAGCGGGTTTGAACTGGCCCCAGGCCAGCTAAACAACAATGACAACTGCAACAAAAAATAGCCGGGGGTTGTGGGGGCCGGTAGTCCCAGCTGCTTGGGAGGCTGAGGCAAGAGAATTGCTTAAGCCCAAGAGTTTGAGGTTACTGTAAGCTGTGACACCACGGCACTCTACCGAGGGTGACATAGTCAGACTCTGTCTCAAAAAAAAAAAAGAAAGAAAGAAAGAAAAGAAAAGAAAAGAAAAGAAAAGGAAAGAAAAGGAAAGATCACTATTAACACCTCTCCCCAACTCAGCTGTGGGGAAGTTTTAATTCCAGAAACCTAAATGACCCAATTGCCAAACACTCCCAGGAGTCATGGAGATAGTGGCCCAGCCTGGACACCCACTCCCTGGCCTACAGAGTGGGCCAACAGAGTGAAGGAGGGCTTGGCGAGAGCAATTTGGGGTGGGGGACCTGCAGTCCCTGGTGACGTCTGCATGCACACACTCCCTCGCTGGGCCAGAGTACCCTCACCCCCTGCTGCAGGAGCCTTCGGCCACTCCCTGTACCTACCTGCTCCGTGAGCTTGGCCAGATCTTCCTGCAGCCCTTGCACCGTAGACCCCAGCGCCCGTGCACCATAGACCGTCCCAGCTGGAAGGCAAGCAGCCAACCCTGCAGCCCTATGCTGCCCGCCGCTGCCAGCCCCAACAACAGGACCGCCAGGAGCAGCTGGACCCAGCGACCACAGCCCAGGGCCCTGGTCTAGGCCTGAGGCAAGGAATCCACATCCGGCGGTGCTTCGCCACCATGCTTGCTCCAAACGAACCACCTGTCAAGAGTAGCGCTACCAAGCTCCAGGAACTCATGGCACAGTCCCTGGTGCTCTGCACGCAGGCCTCCTCCAGAGTCCAAGGCGGTCCGACTGCGACGGCCTGAAGGCGGGGCGAAGGTTGTCAGAGCAACCAGCTTCTGGTTGGCTGCTGTCGTGCTCCTTTGGCCAATGAGAGGAAAGAGAGGGAAGGCTGGGCTTGGTCCCGCTAGTGAGCGCGGTGGGCGGGGCGTGAGGTGGATGCATCCGGGCTGGCTGAACAGGTGCAACCTCAGAGAGAGCTCCAGGTAGGTCAGATGAGAATGAAGTCATCCTTGTTCCTTTACTCTGTCACATAGTGGAAGTCGACAACGATGCTATATTATCTTTCATAACTCAATGCTGTTAAAAACTTTTTTCCTGTGCAGGGCCATTGCACTTCAGGAATTATGTACAAGTAAAAGATAATGTTGCTTAAAAATTAGACATGTGAAACATCTCACTCACTCACCTTAAAATTAGGAGCAGAAAACATGCAACTGTGTTGAATAAATCTGCAGCTAAACCTAATAGATTTAGGTGTGTAACCTAAATTAACGCATTTAACAGCAGTTTTTCAGTTAGTATATATTACATATGAAAATCACCACAACACTTGGCTATTTTTTAGAGACAAGGTCTCGCTCTGGCTCAGGCTGGTCTAGAATCTGTGAGCTCAGGCAATCCGCTTGCCTTGGCCTCCCAAATGCAGGGATTACAGGCATGAGCCACTGAGATCAGCCTCCTGCTACCCAAATTATGAAATAGATATTGGCCAGGCATGGTGGTTCACACCAGTAATCCTAGCCCTCAGGGAGACTGAGGCAGAAGAGTCGCTTGAGCTTAGGAGTTCAAGAGCTGAGCAAGAGTGTAATCTCATCTCTATTAAAAATAGAAAAATTAGCTAGGTGTTGTGGCAGGTGCCTATAGTCCCAGCTACTTAAGAGGCTGAGAGGCAGGAGAGTCATTTGAGCCCAGGTGTTTGAGGCTGCTGTGGACTAGGGTGGACTAGGCACTGGCGCTGGTGCAGCTTCCCAAGGGAAGTACTTCAAAGGTGACCACAGTGTTATTATTCACATTATAACATTCACCACAGTGTTATTCACCAATGAGGTATGTAGCAATTTTTCTAGGATGAGTTTGTGAACTTAATTGTCTGACTGCCTTTGCATTCTTAAGTAACATAGTGTTTAGTTAGTTTTGACCTTTACATAATGGATTTGTGCTGTATACAGTTATGTAGTTTGTTTCTTTCAGATTGTTTTTGCAGCACAGTGTTGCTGAATGAAGCAATTCTTTCTTCCTTTTCAAACCTTTATGGTATTTCATTCTTTAAAAGCTATCCTACTATTCATTGATATTAGGTTGTTTCCCGTTTATAGATTGTAATAGCCACAATGCTGCTATGAGCAGGGCACATACGCAAATGTTTATTGTCTAGCATATATACCTACGAGTGGAATTACTGTGTTATAGGGTGTAATTCCTATAGCCAACTTGATCTGGTTATGGCAGATTGTTTTCCCAGTTTATGCTCCTATTAACAATGGGTAAAAGTTGTTACCCATTGCTTCATAGCAAGCTCAAACTCATGGGCTTAAGCGATTCTCTTGCTTCAGCCTCCCAAATAGCTGGAAGTACAGGCACCCACCACAATGTAAGCTATTTTTTAGCTTCCCAGTCTCACAAACACTTGTAACAGACTATTAAGTTTTGCCAATCTGATAGAGGTGAAATTGTAGTTTGAGTATGCACCTTTAGAGTTACAAAGAAGTGCAGCCTCTTTTCATATACTGTATGTTAGGCTTGGTATTTGTATTACCTCTTGCTCGAAATGTATGTTTATCATTCAATTTTTCTCTTGAGATGTTTTTCTCATTGATTGGAAAGGTTTCTTATGGACATTAATTATATAAAATGATTCTCTGACAGATATTTGTATGGCAAATGTTTCTCCTAACCTGTGGCGTATCCTTTCATGTTCTTCATTGTCTTTTGATGAAAACACATGCTTAATTTTAACAGTCAAATTTATAATCCCTGCCTTTTTTTTTTTTTTTTTTTTTTTGAGACAGAGTCTCACTCTGCGGCCCTGGTTAGAATCCTATGGCATCATAGCTCACAGGAACCTCAAACTCTTGCTTCAGCCTCCTAAGTAGCTGAGACAACAGGTGCCCACCACTACGCCCGGCTGATTGTTCTATTTTTAGTGGAGACAGGTTCTTATTCTTGCTCAGGCTGGTCTCCAACTCCTGAGTTCAAGCAAACCCCCTGCCCTCCAGTCTCCCAGAAGGCTAGGATTATAGGCATGAGCCACCACACCCAGCCTATAATCCTTTGTTTGGGGATTATCTTTTGCTTTTGTCATCTTGCTTTTGTCATCCTATTCAAGAAATCCTTTCCTACCTCAAAGTAATACAGATTTTTTTTTCCTATAGCATCTTCTGAGAGTTATAGTTTTGCCACTATATGTAAATTTTTAATACATATGGAATTCAGTTCTGTCTATGGTTTAAGGTAGAAATTCGAGTTCACTTGGATAACCAATTATCCCAAAACAAGTAATTAAATAGTTTATCCTTAACACATTCTGTAATGCTTACTGTGTCATAAATTACATTTCCAAATAGGCATGGATCTATTCTTTTTTATTATTCTATATGTCTATTGATACACCACACTGTTTTAATCACTATCGAAACAAGAAGTCTAAATATTGGAGAAGGCAAATTTCCTCCTTTCCTTTTTCTGCTCCTTCAGGAATGTCTTCTCTATTTTTGATTCTTTTCTCGTCCACATAAATTTTAAAACCACTCTGTCAATTTGTATGAAAAGTTCTATTGGGTTTTTTACTGAAACGCATTGAATCTATAGCTGAACCTGGGGTGATTTAACATCTTTATAATATTGTCTTCCTCTCTTAGAACATAGTATGTTTGCCTTTTTAAAAGCCTTTTAAAATTACTTTCGATAAAGTTTTATAATTTCTCCATGTAGATTTTGTACGTCTTTTGTTAGATCTAGGTATAGGTGTTTTATATATTTGTGGCTATTCAAAATAATATCTGTTTAAAGTAACATTTTCTAATTGATTGTAGCTGTTCATGGAAATGCAATGATTCTTGCATATTGATTATTTTATCCAGAACTCTTTGTAAATTATTTTATTGATTTGCATAATATATGTAATAGATCATTTTGCATGTTCTTCACAGGCAACCATATCATCTACAAGTAATAATGTCAGCTTTGCTTTTCTTCCAATTCATATATATTTATTTTTCTCATTCTGGCTAGGAGCCCCAATATAATGATGATTTGTGGAAATGATTTCTATAAATGATGACAATAAGCATTTTGCCTTTCTTCTGACTTTAAAGAGAGTGCATTCTACACATCAACATTAAATATGATATTTCCTACAAGTCCTTGTAGATGCCCTTTCTAAAGTTATGGATATTTCCTCCTTTCATAGTTTGCTAAGAGTTTTTAAGTCACTAATATAATAATAGCAAACATGTATGCTTTAGATATATAAATTATTTTAATCTTCACAACACTTTTATGAAGAAGATACTATTACTACCTTCATCTGTATAGACAAGGAAGGAAAATGAAGCTCAGAGAGCTTAAATAACTAGCTGAGTTACAAAGTTTCTTAATAGTATAATCAGCATCAAAGCCAGGCAGATTAGCTCCAGAGTCCCCACTTGTAACACTCTCTACTACCTCTCATTAGATATTGAATTTTATTGAATCATCTCAATATTGAAATGATTGTATGATTTTTTTCTATTTCATTAATCATTTTTCCATTATCACCCCAATACTGTCTTGGTCATGATCTGTGAACATTTTTCCTCCTTGCTGGATTTAATTCAACTAACATATGTTAAGAATTTTGTTAAGGATTTTTTTTATCTATGTAATAAATTAGCCCTAATTTTCCTTCTTTGTACTATCCTTGTAAGTCTGGTATCAGGGTTAGGTTAATTTCATTTAATAAATCAGGGAATATATTATTAGCTCAAGTTGCCATAATAAAATAACATAAATTTGGTGGCCAAAAAACCCAGAAATTTATTTCTCTTGGTTCTAGAGACTGGCAAGTCCCAGCTGATCATGGTCCCAGCTGATTCAATTCCCTCTTTCTGGCTTGCAGATGGCCACCCTCTTGCTGTGACCTTACCTGGTGTGTGCACGTGGAAAGAAAGAGAGCAAGCTCTCTGCTGTCTCTCCTTATAATGTCATTAATACCTATCATGAGATTCCTCATGACTTCATCTAACCCTAATTAACTCCCAAAGGCCCCATCTCCAAACACTATAACACTGAAGGCTAGGGTCAATATATGTATTTTAGGGTGGGGTTCGGTCACTAACCTTTAGTTCATATCAGAGACTGCCCCTTCTTTTTCTATTTACTGAAGAAGTTTGTAAAGATTGTAAATGTTCCTCAAACATTTGCAAGAACTTTTTACCTATTAGATTTCTGGGCTGTTTTTTCTTTGTGGGAAAATGTTTGATGGACAATTAAATTTATTTTATGATATGGAACTATTTAGGTTTTATATTTCTTCTTGAGTCTGTTTCGGTAAGTTATTTTTTTTGTGGGAATTTGTACATTCCATTGAAATTTTCAGTTGTATTAACAATAGCGTTTTAAATCTGTAATGGTTCCTATTTTTCATTCTTAATATTTATCTTTGACATCTCTTTTTTCCCTTGATTAATCAGGACAGAGGCTATTAATAGCCATTTCAAAAAGTCAGTATTTGAATTTGATTATCCTCTCTATAATATGTCTTTTATATACCCTTCATTGTTTTCATCTAAGTTCTTTACATTTATTCTGGTGGGATTTTTTTTTTTTAACTTTTAAAGTTATTTGCTTAAGTAACTTTTCAGACAAAATTAAACTAAAAATAAATGTATAAGACTAAGTTATTTGTGGGCGGTGCCTGTGGCTCAAGGAGTAGGGCGTGAGCCCTATATACTGGAGGTGGTGGGTTTGAACCCGGTGCAGGCCAAAAACTGCAAAAAAAAAAGACAAAGTTATGTGCTATATTAGTAACAATACACTAACTGCTATAACAACCTCCAAATCACAGCAGCCTAACACGTTAAGGTTTATTTCTCATATCACAATCCACTGTGAATTGTCATGGAGCATCTTGCTCTATCATAGTCATTTAGAAACTGAAGATCTTTTCATCAACAGGCTCAACCATACTCTGAGCTACAGAGTCCTACAAATGATTCTTTCCATCAACTGGTAGATGAAGGAAGAGAGAGAGAACAGAAGGTTTTAGTGGCCAGACCTGGAAGTTATTCACATTACTTCTGCCAGTATTCCATTGGCCAGAGCTCAGTCACATGATCATACCTGACCCCTGTGGGGTAGTGGGCTGGGAAAATGTCTCTGACATGTCTCCTTATCTAATTAATATTAAGGCTATTTTCTCTTTTTCACAGTAAGCATATAAGCTGTAAATTCTTTATATTTTATTTTTACTAGATTCTACAAGGGTTGATATTTCCAGTCCTAGGATGAAATGACAAATAACTTATTTTCATTACTGTTATGTATATGCATATTCGGTAACTGTCTCTTTTTAATCCATCTGACACTTGTTGAAAATGTATTTTGATGTATGGTATGAGGTCAAGTACCCAACTTAATTATTTCTTAAATAATTTGTTAATTATCCAAGTACCATTTCCATCCTTATTTAAAAAGCCTTATTTGTTTTATATTTGCAGTAAGTAATTTTTTATTTGTTTAAATAAATTCTCTCTCTTCATCTTCATGGAATCAGGTAGATTTCCTAAGCCTAATAAAAGTAAAAATTAATTTAAATCAAACATGTACATTACCTTTTATACATTCGCCTCATAGTCCTCCTTTAAATCTTCTCTCATTTTTATAAGAGCCCAGATATGTGAGTAATGGTGTCTCTTTATGTGGGACTTTTAAAAAGTTGGAAGGGATACTCGTATCTTGAGAACTAACATTTCTTGAAATTAACAAATGTTTGAGCTTGCTGTATGCCAGGGACATATAAAAAAATTGAGAATCCAAATTTGTGGGACCACACCTATGGTGCATCTTACAAGGGTACATGTGAAACTTACCTATATACTCGAGTATAAGCCGAGTTTTTTCGGCACAAAATTTGTGCCCAGTTCAGGTTTTTCGGCACAAATTTCGTGCTGAAAAAACTCGGCTTATACTCGAGTATATAGGCACTAAATATAGAATATAAATGTCTTAACACAATAACTAAGAAAATGCCAGGGTCGCGGGTTGTGGTGCAGACATGGCCAAGTCCAAGAACCACACCACACACAAACAGTCTCGAAAGTGGCACAGAAATGGCATCAAGAAACCCCGATCACAAAGATATGAATCTCTTTAGGGGGTAGATCCCAAGTTCCTGAGGAACATGTGCTTTGCCAAGAAGCACAACAAGAAGGGCCTGAAGAAGATGCAGGCCAACAATGCCAAGGCCGTGAGTGCACGTGCTGAAGCTGTAAAGGCCCTTTGTAAAGCCCGAGGAGGTTAAGACCAAGATTTCAAAGGGTGCCAGCCGTGAACTTAGTCGACTTGCCTACATCGCCTACCCCAAGCTTGGGAAGCGTGCTTGTGTACGCATTGCCAAGGGTCTCAGGCTCTGCCGGCCAAAGGCCAAGGCCAAGGATCAGGCAAAGGCCCAATCTGTTGCTTCATCTGCAGCTCCAGCTTCAGTTCCAGCTCAGGCTCCCAAAGGTGCCCAGGCCCCCACGAAGGCTCCATGGTAGAGGCATCTGTCTGCCATGAGGACAAAAGGACTGGTGTGACCTCTAGGCTGCTGTCTGTATGGGGCTGGGGTCCTCCTGTGCTATTTGTACAAATAAACTTGAGGCAGAAAAAAAAAAAAAAAGAAAAAAGAAAATGCCAGGAAGGCTATGTTAACCAGTTTGATGAAAATATTTCAAATTGTATATAAAACCAACGCCTGGTGCCCCATGATTGCATTAATGTACATAGCTATGATTTAATAAAAAAAAAAAAAATTGACAATCCAGGAATGAGTAAGATCCACTACTTACTTTCATGAAGCTAATATTCTAGTTGGAGAGATAAACAAAGATGCAGAAAAAGCAAATAATAAAACCTTAGATGTATTCCTTTAACTTAGTAAATACAAGGTTGCCTACCATCCCTGCTACAATTGGAGGCAGTAGCCAATACAATAGGTGAGGATAATTAGGGTGCAAGAATAGGCAGGGAAGAAAGAAAACTGCATTATTTGCAGACAATTGGATAAAGTAATTAGAAACCAAAAAGGTTCAACAAACTATTGTAACTAATAGCAAAATTCGGCAAAGTTGCTGGATTTAAGATTAACTTAAAAAATCAGTATCATTGTTTTATACTATCAATAACCAGCTAAAAATTAAAGTAGAATAGATAACTAAAAGTAGAATAGAGTGGGGCACTGGTAGCCCCCTCTGTGCAAGCACCCTATTCTCACTTTTGAAACTGCAGACTATAGGAAGCTCTGCCCTCCCTCCCAACTCCAGGACTCCCCCTGCCGACGTGTTGAAAGCACTGTGAGACTAGCCCCACATAGGCTGAGGTGTCCAGCTACTGCCTCTCAGTTTCCAAGAACGTAATTCTTTTCTTGTGGCCGCAGTTTGGGCCTGCTACAATAACAAGGTAGAGATATCAAGAAAATATGGCTCTTGTCGATTTCCATGGTGGGGTAGGGGTAAGCCATAGCCCAGGTAGACACCAGTTGTCTAATCCTCTGGAGGACATTCTTCGTCTGTCTGGGTTGGACAATTATGTCTCCAGTCCAGAAAGCTTTCCCTTGCTCACGTATTCCTACTCCTCAGAAAGGCATTTTTGACTTCCATCCTCACGTGCTCCTCCTGTGAACTGTTCTCCTTCCTTCCCTGTCTGGCCTGCAGTTGGGTGCAAAGGGAGGCTGTGGGCAACAGAAGCCAGGGGCTGAGCAGAGGGAATGAAGAGTTCTGTCTCATCAGGTGGCCCACTAGGTCCCAGGACTAATGTCCTAGGAAAGCCTGGGGCTGAGCCTTCCTCAGGGCTCCCTCCATCCTTTGAGAACTCTGGCACATTGCCTGGGAGCCTGAGATGTTCAGGGGCCATGCCTTGAGAAGAAGGGAGGGCGAAAGTTGTGGAGGCAGTTGTGTTAGGAGCAATGGGCTGTGGAGAAGGTGAGGGGACCCTAAGGAGCCTTGGTGAGAGTCACAGCCTCCCTCATCCCCACAGGGCAGGCCCAGGAATAGGACTCTCCTTGACCGGTACCCCTTCTGGCCCCAAGAAGTGACAGGTGTAGGGCAGTCCTAGGAAGCCCCAACCCTGGGGTCCCCACATGTGTGACACCTAAGAGGCCTCTCGTCCTGCTGCTCACAGGGTTTCTGCCAGATAGGAGCGCGGGAGATGCGGAGGGAGGTGTCTCCACACAGAGATCCCCTAAACTTCCTCAGCTTCTCAACCCTTAAAATCAGTTGTGTAGGCCTGGGCTGCAGAAAAGGAGCTCAATTCTGAGTCCATTCTTCCCTCCCATCCTCCCAACTGGAGCCTGGTATAAAGGCTTAGCTTTGGAAATCTTTCCTCTAACACACCAACCCCAAGTTAATTTGCAAATGATTCACATGTATATGTATTATTCTAATGTTTTAATGAAGATAAAAGTACAGAAAGTGTCCACACACACACATCCCCCTAATGCCTTAGTCCTCACCCAGATCCTCTGACCCCCTTTCTTTTTTCTTCCCTGTGCTCACAGCTGGCTCCACTGTTTCCACCCTCCCTCCTAGCCTATGAAAACAAGATGGACCCCACCCTGTAGACATGTGCTCTCTTGGAGAAGAAAGAAATCCCAAAGCTCACTGTCATTCTGCTCAGTGACTTAGCTTGGGGCTGGGAGACACCCCCCTGCCCCATCAGTTTTCTTCCCTTAGGAACATGTGTCCTGGCCACACTTCCCCAGGAACCCCCTCAGTTCCTGGCTTCCTGGGGCTCTAGGCACAGAGTCCATCCTTGGGGATTGTCTCCTTGGGCCAGCATGAGTTTTAGGAATGAAGCTTCAGGGATCCACGGCCATCCCAGGGTGAGGCAGGGCTAGAAGCTAGGTTCTGCAAGAGATAGGATATTCCAGTGGGTCCAGAAGGGCAGCTACCCACTCCCAGCCCCTGTTCAGTGGTGAAGGCAAAACAGCATGGGGGTTAGGTCTCTAGAGGGTTCTGCCATCAGGAGTGGTGGGTTCAAATCTAGAGCCATAATGTGCTCTCTGAGCTTGGGCAAAGTCTTTCCCTGGCCTCTTGGGCAACAATAACCACCCCCAAAACACCAGCATTTTCCCATAACTAAGTGTGTACACAAGCTGGTACACATTGAGAGTGGCTTCCTAAGTACCTTGGCGTAGATGCTCCAGAGAGCTGTTCTGGATTAGGGCTGAAGGGCCATTTTTGCACAACAATCAATTCTGAATAATTAAAAATATTGAGGGGTCACTTTTGTTTGCTATTCAAGATGTTTTAAGTACTACTGGGAGGAAAATGTTTTCTTATTAACACATATTATTTGCTTTAAGGAGACTACTAATGAGAAAATAAACATGGGTTCTGTTTCTTTTTTAGGTAGTAAATGTCCATGTTGGGCACATTTATGAAAGAGCAACACAGAGGACACTTCTTAATCTCTCACCCTGACGTGAATGTGTCACAAGGCTTCCTGGGGAGTTGGGGGGGGGCAGTATGCAGCCCTTTAAATCAAGAGTTCCTCATTTAGTCCAAACGCCTCATTTTACAAAGGAGCTTATCAAGACCCCAGGAGGGCTAATGATGGCAGGGTTTAATGACAGAGAGTTGATCCAGAGTCAGGCAGAGAACCTTGGTCTCCGGACCTCTAGGGTGGGGGTAGCCCACTCTGGGAGCTCCCTGAAGCCAGGCAGCTGGCTGCTCCTCTGGTTCTCCTTCCTGCCCTCCAGCCTGGGCCTCTCCCAGGGCAGCCAGCATCACCTATGACAATGAGGGTGGCAGTGCTGACAGCCTGGCCCAGCATGTTCTCTGCCACTGCCTTGTACTCTCCACTGTCCTCAGGGGAGACCCTGGGGATGACAAGGGAACACACGCCCAGCACGTCAGTGCTGTACATTGCAGGATTTCCTTCCAGGCTCTGGTCATTCTTGAACCAGGTGACATGGGGCCGGGGCGAACCCTGCACAGCGCAACTCATGCAGCACTCGCAGCCTTGGGGCAGCAGGTGTGACCGCAGGCCCACCAGGAACCGGGGCTTCTGACACAGGTCGGGCTCCCGGTAGCTCCGAGCCTTCACTGTGAACTTGTCTGTGGTGAAAAGCAAGGATCAGAGAGAGGAGGGTCAGAACAGGCAGGTCCTGGCTGAGGCCCATGCCTGGGTAGGAAGTTCATGGTGCTGCTACACAGGCGTGACCCAGGCCTTCCTGCCACCATCTTACCTGTGAATTTGAACCCCAAGGCTTGACTCTTTTTTTAATCCTTTTCCTAAAATTATCATTGGATTTTTTTTTTTTTTTACTACAAACTAATACACATTCACTGTGGACAAATTAGAATACTTAGAACATCAAAAGGAGAAAGAATAAAAACCAATCATAATCTCTCTGCCTATAGATGACCACAGCTTATATTTGGATATAGAACCTTCCAGATGTTTTGTATTTTATAAAAATGAAATCATCCATGCAATATTATAACTGATGACTACTTCTGAAGATCCACATCCATTTGCCTGTAAAATACACTTTGTTTTCAGAGAAATGTTAACCTCCTTTTGCCGTGTTGCCTGTCATTGCTTTTGAGAATGCACCCAAAGGCACACCCACGTCTGGCTCATTCTTCCCACGGAGCTGGGACCACCCTAAGTTAGGGAGGCAGAAGACATCACTGCAGGCAGGTGTTAGGCAAGGGGTGGGAAGAGCAGCTGCCGCTGCTGCTGGCTGTTCTTTCTGACCATGTCTGCGAGAGCTGTCCTCACCTCCCACCCCGCACTCGCTGCAGTGCAGACTACAGCTCCCACCCTGTCTTCTCCTCCCCACCAGGGACCACTCACAGTGCTGCCGGGGAATGCACCAAGGCTGGCTGGTGTCCGAGGGTTTGCTGGCCCCCACCTCGTTCTTGGCCACCACCCGGAAGTGGTACTCATAGCCTGGGAGGACCCCCAGGAGGGTGAAGCGGTTGGTGTAGACACAGTCGGCCGCCTCCCGCCAGTGGCTGTTCACCGAGGAGCAGCGCGTCAGGACAGTGTAGTGCAGCAGGATGCCCTGGGCCTCGTCTGGAGAGGGCTCCCACTCAGCAGTCACCGTCCCAGGCACGTTCTCCTGCAGGCGGATAGGCCCTGGCGGCTGGGGACACGCTTCAAGAGAGGGAGAAAGGAAGCCAGCGTTGGAGGGGACCCAGCGGGACTGCTGCCATGGCCCTCTCCTGCGGGGCCCTACATCTGGGGGTGTCCCAGGGAATGAAGTCCAGCAGGTACCTGGAGCCAGAGAGAACTTCATCAGGTGTCTACAGCTTAGAGGATGGAAAATCTCCCCCAAAAGAATAATTTTAATTTACCGTGGTTTTTAAATAAAACAATACAGGACAGGGAGTGCTTTTTTAGACAGATAAGGCCTTCACTGCTAGTTTATTTCATCATTTCTGTGTATCCAGAAACTCCTCCAGGCAGGGGCTGTGTAGGAGTTACCGCCCAGGACAGCTTGTGCAGAGGCCGCAGATAATTCTGCCCACCGTGTTTTCCAAGTGATGTAACCATGATGCAACTACCTTTGCTCACTGACTCAAAGAGAAGAATAACTGAGGTTCCAGGAAGGAATGTGGCACAACTGTCCCTAAGTTCTTGAGGGAATTCTCCTTGTTCTTTCCTCTTTTCTACCTTCAAGCACATGGGGAGGGGGATAGTGTGGTCACCTTGCGTACCCAGCCCTGGTAAGATGGCTGAGATCTATGACCACACTAGATGGAAACCTCCATATCTTGTGAGTGGCTGAACCAGCGTCCAGAGCCCAGAGCCATGCCTGCTTCACCTGCCACCCTGATGCGGAAATTGTGGGCAACCTCCTTCCCCTGAAGGCTCCTCAGCACCACGGTGTAGAGGCCACTGTCTGAGAGGCTGGCCACAGGAATCAGAAGCTGCGTAAGGCCATCCTTGGTGGTGGTCACACTTCTTTTGGGCAAGGGCAAGCCATCCTTGAGCCAAGTCACCTCAGGCATGGGGGCAGCCTGGAAAACAAGAGGAAGGAAAGGGTAAGGCGGAGAAGTTTCATGGAGATGAAGGCATTTAAGCCGGGCCTAGGGTAGAAGTGGTGAGAAGAGCCTTACCAAGAGGAGAAAGGTCAGGAACAAAACACAGAGGTAGGAAAGTGCCTGTTCAGGAACAGGCTGCTAGAGAGGTGGTGATGAAGCATGGGGGTGACAGGTGGGTGTAGTTTGGAGGGGGGGTAGAATGGGAAAGAAAGCTGGACAGAGAAGTTAGGAAAAAGTGTGATACACCTGCCATATCACACAGCACAGACATCTAGATTTTATTCTGTAAGCCGTGAGTTGCTGTTATGAGCAGGAAAACATAATTAGTTCTGGATTCACATGGAGGGGGGCGCTGGATGGAAGCAAGAAGGGAGGACTTGAGAATCCCTGCAACAGTCCAGGAGGGAGGTTATGGCAGCCTGGCCTTAATCTGTGGTGACCCCAAGCGGGGAAGGGTGGTCAGCCCAGCTGCTTGGTGATCATGCTGCCAACTCTACTTAGGACCCTCAGGACTGGGCACAGTGGGCATCAGAGTCAAATGGACATGCTGACAGTCACTTAGCTCATGGGATTGTTCTCAGGATTTAAGGAGCTAGGAACACACAAAAGCACAGAGAACAGCCTAGGACACAGTGAACACTGTGTGTGAAATACTTTTGTCATCATTCCATTGTTGTTATTGTGATCTAATCTTTAAGAACAAGTAATTTTGAGTAAGACAGATCTAGGTTTGAATTTGGCTCTACGTCTATGAGCTTCACATGTATGATGATGGGATTTTAAATAATAATAATGGGCTGGGCGTGGTGGCTCACACTTGTAATCCTAGCACTTTGGGAGGCCAAGGTGGAATGATCCCTTGAGACCAGGAGTTCAAGACCAGCCTGAGCAAGAGTGAGTCCCTGTCTCTACTAAAAATAGAAAAATTAACTGGGCAGGCCGGTAGTTCCAGCTACTTGGGAGGCTGAGGCAGGAGAATCACTTGAGCTCAGGAGTTTGAAATTGCTGTGAGCTAGGCTGATGCAGGGATACTCTACCCAGAGCAACAAGCTGAAGCTCTGTGCCAAAAATACATACATACATACATACATACATATGATAGTAACATGTATTGAGTGCTTGCCATATGCCAGCCCTATTTATGTGCTTTCAATGTATTAACTCCTTGAAACCTCAGAGCAACCCTTTGACACAGGTTACTATTATTATCCCCAGTTGAGGATGAAGAAGTTGAAACACAGAAAGGTTAAGATATTTGTCCAAAGTCAAACAGCTGGTGAGTTATGATGTCAGAATATGAACCCAGGCAGTTTGTACTTTTAACCACCACACTACTGTTATGCTATACATACAGAGTCAGGTGGTGTTGGTGTTGACTGAGGAACATCCTGAGTCAAATGCAGGCCATGTGTTTGCACAAGAATACATTCTGAGGTCAAAGGGGATTATCTGCTGTGCAGGCACCTTGAATTCCCAGATTAGGGAGAGGTGGAGAAAAGTGAGGGCCCTGGTTTGGAGGTGCACTACCAGAAGCTACCACTAGAGAGATCTGTAGACGTAGAGCAGAATGGCAGCCTGGTGGCCAGGTGTAGGCTGTGCTTTCTGCAAGAACCAAGATCTTTCCTTTCTCATGTGTGGCCTGATGACCAGGACAAGCCCAGATCACTGACTAGGGGCCAAAAAACACCAGGAAAGGAAGAAAACTGCAGAGCTGATGAGTCTGGCTCCCTTGGCCTCTCCCCTCCTACACCCCTCGAGGTACACTCACTTCAAAGGAGACAGGCAGGCGAAAGGTGTCCCCAACCTTGACCATCAGCGAGTCCTTTATACTGGAATCCATTAGGAACTTGGGACAGACTGAAACACACAAAATGGCTTGTCACTTCCTTCTACAGTTGGACCCCAGTCTCAGGTCACCAGAGTAGGGTTAGGGGGGAAGGCTGGGCCAGTCTAACTGATGCTGAGACCGCAGTGGACTGGGCGCTTTAAAGGACCTGGAGGGGAGTTGGGAGAATAATCCTGGGGGAACCCCAGCAGCTGGTGGGGAGATGCCAATAGGAGAGGGACAGGGGCTGAGAAGGAGGCGGCACAGGGAGAAGGTTAAGGTGAGAGGCTGGAACAGAGGAAGTGATGTGGTGGACCTCTTTTGTTTTGCAGATGAGATAACCTCCAATCTGAGGCAGGAAGTGACTTGCCTGAGGTCACACTGAGTTAGGGACAGAGCCAGGACAAGATCCCAGGGTTCTGGACTGTGTCCTGTGTTGTGTGCACATGTATCCCTTATTGTCACAGTGACAAGTAGGTAGGGTCATTTGGGATGGCCACTGCCAATTTGGGTCAATGACAGGTCAGCTGCTTCTAGCAATTAAAGCCCAAAGGGAAAGATAACCCCCCTTTTGATAACGGGGAGCTGGAGCATGTTTCATTCTGATCGTGAACCACATGAGCTGAGCTGTACTTATGATTCCTTAGGCCATGCCCAGGAAGCAGCAGCTCTCTCTCCTGGAGAGAGTGCCACCTTTAGAATCACCAGGTTTAATTCCTGGCTCTGCCACATACCAGTGATGAGACTTTGTGCAAAATACGTTGGACCTCAACTTCCTTCTCTATAAACTGGGTGTAAAAATACTAACTTTGTAGGACTGTTATGAATTGGAAGGAGAAAACATTTCTAAAAAGGGCCTTCCTAGCCCTGTGCCTAGCACATCACAGGGGCTTAATGACGTTACTTCATAAAACTGGGGAAGGAGATCCTGGCTCTACAAGTGCTTGGTGATTGCTCAGGTCTCTCAAGCCTCAGAGGTAGGGAAAGAGATGGCACTAACCAGTAATGGGTGTGGCTTGAACTAATGTGCCCAGGGCAGTGGGCTGGCTATGGCCTCCTTCGTTAACTGCTGTCACTCGCACGGAGTAGCCTTCTTGGGGCCGAAGCCCCTTGGCCGTGTAGGTGGTGACTGGCACAGTGCCCACATGAAATGGAATCCATTGGAGACTGTCTGAGCCACACAGCTCTACCACATAGCCCTGGGCTTCATCCCCATCCTGGGCATCTGGTCCAGCCCGGCTCAGGGTGATGCTGGTGTTGGACATGTCTGTGACTTGGAGATTCCGCACGGGTCCAGGAGGTCCTGGCCAGGTACCAAGCGAATGTCAAGAATGGCATCACTCTCTCCCAAGGGAGGCCACTCAGCATGGACGTTCATTAGCTTTCCTTGTGGGACTAGGATTTCTTTTACTTAGCAACCCTGCCTTTAGATCTTCCTAAAGCACCACCTAGAACCAAATCCTTACTCTTTCCCATATTCTGCCTCAGTTAGGCACACAGATCCCAGGTCACTCCCTCTGGGAAGCCTCCTCCAACTCATTCTACTTATTCATCAACCCACCAAGTCTCTTTCCCTAACTCTCCTTCTGTAATTCCTGAAAACCAGCACTCTTAGGTTCCATTATCCCTGCATACTAGAATTCTATGTCTTTTTATTTTGAACTTCAAGGCTTAGAGTCAAGACCCTGCCTTTTGGGCACTCAGGGCTTCTTGTTCTTCACCTACTAAATGGGAGCAGTAACAACCTTCCCACAGGAGGCTGGAAACAAGCAAAAGGCACAATGTGTGTGAAAGGACTTTGGAAATTGTAAGCAGTCTGGCTTTTGCCTTCAAGCCTGGGTGTACTTTGGAGTCACCAAGGGAGTTTAAAAAATACTGTGGCCTAGATGCCACCCCCAGGGATTCATTGCCACCTAGGTAGCAGGATTTTAAAGAGCTCTCCAGGTCTTTCTAAACATGCAGCAAAGTTTGAAAGCCACTGGCCTAGGGCAGTGCTTCTCAAACTTTGATTAGTGTATAAATCACCCGGGGATTTTGTTAAAAATGCAGCTCCTAATTCAACAAGTTTGGGGTGATGCCTAAGATTCAGCATTTCTTTTTTTTTTTTTTTTTTGCTTTCTTTCTTTTTTTTGAGACAGAGTCTCACTATGTTGCCTCTGGTAGAGTGCCGTGGCATCACAGCTCACAGCAACCTCAAACTTGGGCGTAAGCGATTCTCTTGACTCAGTCTCCCAAGTAGCTGGACAATAGGCGCCTGCCACAATGCCCGGCTATTTTTTGTTGCAGTTGTCATTGTTGTTTAGCTGGCCCAGACTGGGTTCGAGCCCACTAGCCTCAGTGCATGTGGCTGGTGCCATAACCACTGTGCTACGGGCACCGAGTCAAATTCAGCATTTCTAATAAGTTCCCAGGTGATGTTGCCCGAATCAGTGAAATGTGGTCATTGCTGTGGGCACGGCTTATCCTGTCTACTGTCTCCATTGCCTATTACTATTAAGAGAGAGATTAACAGTAAAACAGCATGGGTCCACTTGCGAGGAATTAGATGCATGGGGCAGCTTTCTTCCTCCATCCCTCCCTTCCATGCTCTGTCCTTCCTAGAACTAAAACCTAGGTGCCCCTTGAATAATTAAACTTGTAGAAGTTCTATTCTTGTTGGGTTCATTCAAATAGCCTGCACATCCACAGTGTGCCAGGTTTTGTAGGGCACAAAGATGCTGTTGGGGTGTTTTACTATCTGGCTGATCCAGCAAGTGCCAGCAGTGTGCTGCTCCTTCAGTGACCTGGCATTGGAGGCTCGTAAGGGGATGAGGAATACAGAGCAACATTTTCTGAGCTGTACACCTTGGAGTGAAGTTTTTACCAGGTATTTTGTGGAAAAGGTATTCATTACTCAAATGTGGGAGATTTGGAGCAAAGAAAGTTAGATAGTTTTTTAAATCCTTGCAGGACTTGGAAAGACTACAGACTCATGTCACACAAATCTTTGGTCACAGACCTTTTGTGCTGTCTCTCTCGTTCTCAGAATGTCTGTTGGCATCTCTCAGTACACCGATGCTCCCGAGACCACAGATAGGGAAATGCTGTCCTAGGCAGTAAGTTCTCAAGGGCAGAGACCAGGATTGATTCACCCAGTTCCTGGCACAATGTTGACAAATATTTACTAGCTAGAGAATTGAGGCTGAGGTGTTTCTGATACCTGCCCCTTGCCCCCATGAGGATGATAACTTCTCACTGGAGTGAGTGGGTGGCTACAAGTCTGAGACATGTGGGCCAGTTTAGGTACTGACCTGCCTAGAGACCAGAGAGTGAGTGATTTTAGAAGGAGTCTTCTAATCTCCACTGCCTGGCCTCTGGTAGGCAGTGCTGCTTGATCTCGGTGCTGGGGCCCTGACATGTGCCTTCCTGAGAGCCTTCAGTATTTATCTTCCAGCCCTCCTAACCATTTCTTCAGGACGGCTCTTGACCTGTGACCTCCTGTTCCTGTGCCATCTGGCTTCAGAGCTATCCCATGCTCACCCCCGCCTCTTGGGTTGGTGCTGTACTTACTCATGGGGTCTCGAGCAAAGACAACATCCGAAGGGTGCCCAGGCTCTCCCGGGCCTGAAGGAGACACAGCTGTGACCCGGAACTCATACTGACATCCCTGTCGCACGTCCACCACTGTCCATCTCCTCTCTGTGAACAGTCCACCTGACATTAGCACTCCCAATGGGACCAGGTGAGGGGAAGTAGCTCAGTGCCTCCAGGTTCTGGAGAAGTACCTGGGGTCCTTGCACATCCCTCCCCCCGGCCAGCCAGGTGTGACCCAGCTCTCTCATACTGCTCAGGTGTCAAGGACCCCGAATCCCTGTCTGGTTCTGCCACTAACTTGCTGGGTGATCTTGGGCAAATGCCTTAATCCCTCTGGTTCTTTCTGCTTTTCAGAGTTACTCTCATATTCAAATAAAACAGGATCACTAAACAGTGAAGTTGGAGGTAGTTCATTCAGAGGTGAAGAAACTGAGGCCCTTGTTCTAAGTAGCACAGCATGACCAGAAACCAGGTCTCCTGACAAGCTGCTCTGGGCTCATCCTCCCCCCACAGAACTTAGCTTCTGTGGCATGCATAGAGCACAGAAATGCAAAGGCTGCCACAGAACCCCTCAGCATCTGGCCAACCCTTGGGCTTTTCTGAGTTTTTTCTCTTCTCTGAAAATAGTAGTTTCTTAGCAAACTACTAAGTGGGACAGGAGACCCTTCTATTCACTTATTGGATGAGGAAACTGAGATCTAGAGATGATTTGAGTGCCCAAGGTCATGGCCAGAAGTACAGAGCCAAGGGTAACAGCTTCCTCTCTGCCTTTTAGCCGGGCTTCTACTGAACCAGAACTTCTCAACTTCAGCACAATCTAGTTTTTGTCAGATAATTATTTTGTGTGGGGAGGGGCAGGGATAAGCTCCACCCTGTGTTCTGTAGGAAGAAGCTTCCTAGGGTTCTTCACTCTGGAGGCCAGTAGCATCTATCTCCTAATGGAACAATCAAAAATGTCTCCAAATATCACCAATGTCCCCCATGGAGACAAACTCACCCAGGAGAGACCCACTGTAATAAACCAATCCTGGAGCCAAGAGAGGGATCTAAGGCAGCAGCTCTCAACCTGTGGGTGGTGACCCATTTTTAACAATGAAAATACATTGTGGCATTAGGAAGGTTGAGAACCACCAGTCTAAGGGGCCTTTGGAAGCCAGGACAATGAGGAGCCCTGCTCAGGCCTGCTCACCAGGCAGGGGCTGGTCATTCACTGCTGTCCAGGTGTTGCTCCCTTTCTTGCGCTTCTCAATCAGGTAGCCCAGGATGTGGGCACTGCCAGGGTCCCGAGGTGCTGTCCATGTTAGCGTGATTCCCTGGCTGGAGGCTGACACGACGGCTGGAGCAGAAGGGGCCCCTGGAAGAGCTGGGGGCAGAGGAGGTGCTTGTCAGCCAGGTGCCAAAGAAAGGCGTCAGCCTATGAGGTGGCCCTGGGGGTAGAAAGCATGGGCATCTGGGAGAGGGCCACGCTCTGTTCTTGCCTGGGGAGTGTCCAGGGCTGAAGTAGCCTGTTCTGGGACACTGTTCTGGTTTTTCAGGGGCAGGAATGATGGGACAGAGAAGGTACTTTGGCCCAGGAGTCTATTGCCAGTCCTGGGGCCTCTCAGCCTCAAGTCCCCTGACAGGCTGTTCCAGACTGGAGGGATCTGATGTGGATGCTAGTCTCTGCCTGGGTCCTGACAGAGCAGCTTCTGCTTGTCCATCCCCTCACACCCGGAGATCCCATCAGTCTGATCTGGCTTCCTGATCCCAAATACAGCTGAGTTAAGGAGTCTTCAGAGGGCTCAAAAGGACCTCCAGTATTGCTCAGCCTCTGGAGCAGACCTGCAGTTCTCTAGGCACAGTAGGGAGCCCAGGGGTGTTCCCCAGCCCTGGCTTTTTCCTCACCCTCAGGAGCCACCAGCACCTCCTCAGACTCCAGGGCCTCGCCAGCTCCCTCTGAAGTCACAGCCCGCACACGGAAGGCATACTTCCAGCCTCGCTCCACGTGGGCATCAGTGAAGGAGGTGCCATCTGCCAGGGCCTCGCCCACCTTCAGCCAGATGCTCCTGCCAGCCTGTCTTCTCTCCACCACATAGTGCTCCACGGCCCGGCCCCCATCATCCCTCGGCGGCCGCCAGCGGAGGCAGACACCAGCCCCGCTGCAATCCTGCACTTCCAGGGGGCCTTGAGGAGGCTCGGGCTTGTCTGTGGACCCACCAAGAGAAGCAGTAAGACAAGGGGGTCAGAGGAGCTGGAGGGGAACAGTGCTGGTCTTCCCACACACACACAGTCCGCAGATAAGCCTGCGATGGTGTGGACTGCCCAGAGAGCCTGGGCATTACCCAGAGTCCCACATGTTCCCTGAGATGGCCAGGTGTCCCTGGGGACCACCCCCAACCCATACACTATACCTAGGGATGAACCACGGGAGCCCCACGATCCTGGGCTGATAGGGGCACTGCTCAGCTTGTGGATGTCCTACCTTTCTGGCATCACTCAAGGCTGGGGGCCACCATCCCACCCAGCAACTTCCCTAAGGCCCAGTGTATTGGAGTCAGAGAAGCACAACCACTTCCCACCCCAGCAAGAGCCCAGCCCTTTGTTCATCTAAACTGCTTCTTTTTTTTTTTTTTTTTTTTTTTTGAGACAGAGTCTCAAGCTGTGCCCCTGGGTAGTGTGGCCTTGGCATCATAGCTCACAGAAACCTCCAACATGGGCTCAAGCGATTTTCTTGTCTCAGTTTTTCTATTTTTTATTTATTTATTTATTTTTTTAGTATTACAGGCGTGAGCCACCATGCCCAGCCAAAACCACTTCTTAACCAGTCTGATGAGGGGAGAGAGGGCAGGTAGGGCTAGTTTTAGTTTTGGATCTTAAACAGCATACAAATAAGGATCAGAGCCAGCAAATATCACACCAGGACCTGCCCTTGCTGGCAGGGCTGAAACCCCAGGGACCCTCAGGCCTTGGTCGTGGGGAGGGATGAGGCTGACACCTATAACTTGCAGGGTGAGCTTGGCTTGCACAGAGCCTTGCTCGCTCTTCAGTGTCACGCTGTACTGGCCACAATCCTTCCTGCCTGCACTGGGGAGGCATAGTTGTGTGTAGCCATCCCCCAGGGCCATCTGGGTGCCCCTGTTGCCACTGCCCTCCATCTCAGCCCCGTCCTTCCTCCAGGAGGCCTGAATGGGAAGGCAGCTCTGGAAGGGGATCTTCACTGCCATAGACTTCCCAGCCTTGACCACCAGGGGCTCTCTCAGTTTCTCTGTCACATCTGGAGCAATGATGGGGGTATCTAAAGATAAAATAAGGCAAAGTAATTAAAGAAGCCAAGGGCACTGGGCATCTGGGGAGTGCAGAAAGATGCATCCAGAGAAGGAAGTTGGGGATAAGAGTAAGAAACCCTCTGCCCCACCTCATGAGGACTAACAAGGGGAATGGGCTTCATCTGCAGCAGTAGGGATCAGGATTAGACCTCACCAAGGACTTCCTGACAAGGAAGGAGATAAGACACTGGAATAGGGAAGATGTGGGTTGGCTTTTTAAGTCATGTTCTCGGTCTGAGGATGAGGTTAGATACTGGCTTCAGACTAGCCACAAATTCAGGTGTTTAGAAGTGGAGCTTATCACTTAGTACAAAAAGACTGTGGGACAGAGAAAGGCAGGGCTGGGCCTCACCCTGGACAGTCAGGATGGCCTCGCTCTGCTGGTTGCTGGCTACAAAGGTATACCTCCCAGCCTGGGTCCCCTGTACATGGGCAACGAGGAGTCTGTGCACGAGACCTTCTTGCTCAAAGACAACTCCATCCTGGGTGGTGAGCTGGGGACAAGAGCCAGAGCAGGAGAAGGTCACCCTACCCCCACCCCAGATCCCCCAGGCCAGCTAAGCACAGACATTTACTGATGCAATCTCAGGAATTATAACAGCCACATGAGTTGAATGCTTATTTTGTGCCTAGTGTGTGCTAATGTTCCCCATGCTTGGTACCTTACTTGTCACCACCTTAGGAAGTGGGTACTATTAGTCTCATTTTATAGATGAAGAAACCAGGATGTTTAGCAACTTGTGGAGGTCACATAACTGGTAGTGACAGAGCTGGGATCTCAAGCCAGAACTAGCTGATGCCAAGACCCATGCTCTGAATTACTGTGATGTATTTCCTTCTGAGGTGACAGTTACAATGGAAGACGGGGGCTGTTCAGAGAGATGAGAGCTCCCCTCTGGTTGGGATGGGAATATGGCATCTGTATGAGGCCTTGAAGGATGGGTAGAATCCAGCAGGTGTGGGTATAGGACAGGCATTCTGAATGGAAGAAGAACTTTTGAGGGAGGCAAGGGTAGGATACGCAACATTTAAAAAATCCACTTTTATTTTAAACACAACAAGCTGCTGGCTATTTAAACTTCTCCCAGGGTGAGTACATCAGTAAAATGAATAATGAAAAAAATCTTCCTTGCAAAGCCCTACCCTCTACTGCCTCTCTGCTTTACCCCATCCCTCCCCAGTAAAGAGAAGGTATAAGGTGGGCAGTACCTTGACTCCATCCTTAAACCAGGTGCCAGGGCCCAGGTCACTGGTGAGGGTGCATGAGAGTATGGCGGTCTCACCCTGTTGCACCTCCGTGTCTGCCAGGCCCTGGGAGAAGTGGCCTGAGGGACCTAGAGAGACACAAGAGGCAGTCCCCAATGCCGGACCTCCCAGGTTGTGGCCTGCACTTTGGTCTGGGAGGCCACCATGGTCCTGTCAACAGGGGTCAGCCTGAGCCAGCAAAGCCAAACCTCCTATTTTTCTCAGTAGGACCTAGGTTGGTGCAGGAGATCTGGGGTATAAGGAAGATGAAGGGGCCCTCTGGGTGGGAAGTCTGGATGACTCCAAAAGAGTTAGGCCAGGTGGGAAGTCTGGATGACTCCAAAAGAGTTAGGCCAACAACTCTGGTACTTTGGACATAGGATTTCAGACCATTTACCCATGAGACCTCTAAGCCTCATGCAGGGTGGATCGCACCTACACGAGGAGGAAGAAATTACTTTAGTTTTTTTTTTAAGTCCCTGAAAATGAGATGCATTGGTAGGGACAAAATCCTGAGGCTGGAGGCAGCACTGGGAAGGACCCAAGCATCCTAGTGTCCAGAGCTTAGTTGGCTGGAGCCCACTGGAGCCAGCTCAGCTGAGCATACTTACCTCGGGCCTCTGTGGAGAAACTGTCAGTGCCGTGCTTGTATCTGGATGTGGGACTGTGGGTGGCATCTCTGCCCTTGCTGCCCTCTTTGCCACTTCTGCTGCCAAGATGACTTAGGGTCTCCTGGCTCCAGTCTTCGCATGGAGGTTCTCCTAGGCGCCCTCCAGTCTGCCCCACAGGAGGCTGCCCCGTGCCTCTGGCCAAGTCCACTTCCACTCTCATGGCTACTCCAACCTCAGCCCCTGATTGTGCTTGAGAACTGCTCTTGAGTGAACCGGGCTTCCTGTCTGATCTTCCAGATGCTTCCTCTCCCCAGCTCTCATTCTCCTTTAGGGCCCTGGGACCTTGGGCCTCTCCATTCTCAACCTCCAGGGACTCTTGCTCCCTGAGGGAACCCTTTCCTTCTCTCTGTCTTTTGCTTAGCTGAGAACTCAGGCCCTGGATCCCTCCTGATCTGTCTCCATAACCTTTTCTGCCACAGGGATCATCTAAGACATTCCAGGCTTCCTGAGGTCCTGAGTCCCCAGGTTTTAGGGTGAGGCCACCCCCCCACTCAGTAGAATTCCCCTTGCCCAGGACACCTGAGTCCTCTGCACCACCAGACCTGTCCCTCCTAGGATCTGAACCTTTGCTATGCAGGGATTGTGAGCCTTGACCTTCTTCAGCTGACTCTTGGCCTGGTGCACCCTCCCTGCCTTTAAAGCCCCCTGGCCCTTCATGGGTCCCACTGAAAGTGGCACCTTTCTCCTGCAGAGTAGTGGAAGCCCTGGAGCCTGAGACTTGGCTCCCAGCACCTGTGCTGCATTGTCCAAACCCCTGGTCTTCCCAGCCTGGGGCCCCAGTGCTGCTCACCCCTTGCCCATCATTAGGTCCTTCTGTTGATTTTCCCCTTCTCCTAGGCATGGAGCTGCTGACCATGGCCTGGCCTTTCCCTGCTGAGCTCCCTGAACCTGCTCCTATCTTTCTGCCTCCCAGCAGTGAGTCCCCACCTCCCTGAGGTCCTAATCCACCCTGTTCATAAACTCTACCCTTGTCTGCTATTCCTGGACCTTCTTTCCGAATGTCCCATTCAGGTCTAGACTCCAAAACATCCACCTCTGCCCAGGTCTCACCTTCCACTGCCTCCTTACTATCAAAAAACCCAGAACCCTTTCTATCTCCTCCTTGGTCTGCAGACCTACCCTTCCACCTGGGGGCCCCTCTGTCCCTAGAAGACCCTGCAATCCCAGAACTATCTTGCCACTCCTCAATATCTGGTTTTCCTTTGGAACCAGCAGCCTCCAAGTCCCCAGGGACCCCTGAGGTTCTATCGCCTCTAAGAGCATTGGTGGAGCCCCACCCATCTGGCCCTCCCTGAGTCTCTGGCATCCCTGGGACCCTAGGGCTGCCTGTGTATGCTGTGCTGTCTACAGTGCCCAGCATCCCAGCCATCCCAGGGCCCACCCCAGGGCCTGCTCCATCAGCAAGCCCCATTCCTCTGGCCCTCTGTGGGCCATCCTTGGAGCTCATGCCACCTTTGGATGCTACCATATATCCTGACCTATGCTCCATAGCTTCGTGGCCTCTGGGTCCAGCCAGTGAGCCTGGCACTTCAAACTGCCCTGAACTATCTTCACAGCCCATCTCGCCCTCTGGCTCCATTTTCCCAAGTCCTCCTGGACCTCCCCTATAACTGACCTCACTCCCTGACTCCATTCCCCAAGTTTCCTCCAAGCCTTGCCTATAATCTGCCTCATTCCCTAATGGAATCCTCCCAGAACCCCCTGCAACATGCCTATAACCTGCCTTATCCACTGACCCTATTTCCCCAGAACCCCCTAAACCATCCCTAAAGATCTCCTTCCTCCCTGAGCCCCTTCCCCTAGGAACCCCCAAATCTTCCCTGTAACCTGTGTCGTCATCTGACCTCATTTCCCCAGAACCCTCTAAACCATTCCTAAAGGCTGCTTTGCTCCCTGAACTCCTTCCCCTAAGAGCCCCCAAATCCTTCCTGTAGCCTGTGTCATCTGCTGATCCCATTTCCCTAGAATCCCCTAAACCATCCTCAAAGACTGCCTTGCTCCCCAAATCCCTTCCCCCAGAAGCCTCCAAATCTTTCCTGTAACCTGTGTCATCTGCTGACCCCATTTCCCCAGAACCCCCTAAACCATCCCTAAAGGCTGCCTTGATCCGCAAACCCCTTTCCTCAGGAGCCCCCAAATCTTTCCTGTAACCTCTGTCATCTCCTGACCCCATTTCTCCATAAGCCCCTAAACCATCCCTAAAGGCTGCCTTGCTATCCGAGCCCCTTCCCTCAGGAGCCCCCAAATCTTTCCTGTAACCTGTGTCATCTGCTGACCCCATTTCCCCAGAACCCCCTAAACCATCCCTAAAGGCTGCCTTGCTCCTCAAGCCCCTTCCCTCAGGAGCCCCCAAATCTTGCTTATAACCTGTGTCATCTGCTGACCCCATTTCTCCATAAGCCCCTAAACTGTCCCTAAGGGCTACCTTGCTCCCCGAACTCCTTCCCTCAGGAGCCCCCAAATCTTTCCTGTAACCTGTGTCATCCCCTGACCCTATTTCCCCAGAACCCCCTAAACTATCCCTAAAGGCTTCCTTGCTCCCCAAACCTCTTCCTCCAAGAGCCCCCAAATCTTTCCTGTAACTTGTGTCATCTACTAATCCCATTTCCCCAGAACCCCCTAAACCATCCCTAAAGGCTGCCTTGCTCCCCGAACTCCTTCCCTCAGGAGCCCCCAAATCTTTCCTGTAACCTGTGTCATCTGCTGACCCCATTTCCCCAGAACCCCTAATATCATTTCGACCACCTGCCCCATCTGATCTCATTTTTCTGAGGCCTCCTGAGCCACCCCTAAAACCAGCCTCATCCCCTGACCCTGTTGTCCCGGGCCCAAGGCCCCTTAACCCTCTTCTATAAGGGGCTTTGACTCCAGTTCCCTGAGGCTCTGGAATTTCTGATCCAGGCCTATAACCTAGCACATTGCCAGACCCATAGGCCCACTGACTCTCAGAACCAGCCCTAGAGTGAGGAGCTAGAGCCTCAGGGTGTCTGATATCCCAATAACCACTTCCAGCTCCAGAGGCCCTAGCACCACGGTACCTGGTCCCATCCCCATCAACCACCTTTGCCCCTCCCCTCAGAGGCCCTGATTCCATGGCTCCTGATTCCATGCCTGATTCCATGGCTCCTGAACCCCCAAGGCTATCTTCATAGCCTCTTTCTCGGAAGGTCCCCAGCACCCCCAAGGCTCTGAAGCCCCCAATATCTCTAGTCTGGCCCCAACGCCTTATCCTTCCTGAGCCTCCCAGCTCTGCTTCCACATGTCCGTCCCTAGCAGATTCCACTGTTTCAGAGGCCTTGAGACTATCTGTATCCACAGACCTCACTGTCCTAGAACTCCCTAGGCCACCATCCAAATGATGCCCTCCCCCAGGGCCCATTTCCCTCTGGCCTCTGCAAGCATCCCAATTTCCGGCTTCATCCATGGATGCTCCTTCAGGGCCACCTGAGCCATTCCTGAGACTAGCAACTCTCCCAGACCCCCTTCCTGTGGGGCCACAACCTCTGTGTCCAGACCACATACCCCCAGGAACCCCTGAGCTATCCCTGTAAGCACTCCCTTCCTCAGACTCTGTTCCCACAGGTTTCCCAGAGGCAACTCTGCAACCAGCACTGTGACCAGACCTCATTTCTGCTGGCACTCCTGAGCCATCACTATAATCAGCCCCATTTTCAACACTTATTCCCCTAGGACATCCTGAGACATCCCCAAACCTAGGTTCCATTCTCACTGGGCCTCCTAAGCCATCCTCATAGCCCATCTCTCCTCTGCATTCTTTTACTCTGGAGCTGTCAGACCCATTCCAGAAATCTGGTTCAGACCCTATTACCCCTGAACTTCTTAATCCCTTTGATTCTCCTAATGTGCCCCCAGGTCCCTGAGCATCCAGGCCTGGAGACCTAATCAGGCTGTGGCTTCCAGCATCTGCTCCCTGGCCAGACTCTATCAGCCCAGTCTTACCACCTACTCCCCCTTTCCCCTCACTGGACCTGAGCATTCCTGGCCCTTGATGGATCCCAGTTTTTCTGAGGCTGGACCATGTGTTATCCCAAGGACCTGTGCTCTCAGACTCTGGTCTGCTGGCTCGCCCTTCTCCCCACTGCCCTGCTGCCCAGTCCTGGGAAGACTGGAGGTTTCCAGAGCTTTCTCCTGCCCCACCCAAGGCCCTTGCTATCTCCTGGCCATCCCTTCTCCTGAGCTCCTGTAAGCCACCTTCCCAGCCCCTGGGGTCTCCTGAGCCAGTTTCATAACCCCTTCCTGTACCTACAGAACACCCTGAGCATAGATCACCTGCCTCCTGCAGGAAGTCCTCAGCTTTGGCCTCAGGACTTTCACTCTCTAGAGGGAATTTTCTGCCACCTGATAGTGATGGTTCCTGGAAGTTCTTGCCTCCAGATATCTGTCCTAGATACTTCCCCGACTCCCAGTATCCGCTGGTTTCCCCATAGTCAGCATCTCTACCTCCCCAAGAACTCCAAGATTCAGGGCCCACGCCTGCCATGAAGCTAGAGCCTCTTCTTCCAGGAAACTCCAGGGTGCTAAGACCTCCTTCCCCACTGCTATTTCCAGCTGCCCCCAGGCCAGTCCCACTGCCCCACATTACCCTTGCTACTCCTCTACCCCATTCCCTACTTAGATTGTCCCCTCCTTCCATCTCATCCAAGCTGTCACCCTGCAAAGTCATCTCTGTCCCCTCCCCTTTCAACCAGGACCCTGTAGGACCAGACTGGGATCCCTGCAGGTTCCTCTTTCCTACCCCAGGTCCAAGTTGAGTGTCCTGGAGTCGTTCTTGGTCTTGGGTGACCAGTTGATCTCCACTGTCCTCTCTATGCTCCTTTCCTTCCCAGCTGCTCTTCAGTCCTTCAACTTGAGAGCCCCTGGACCCTGCCTCCCAGCCTCCTGCCGTCCCCCAGCATCTGTCCCCATCACTATCTCTGCCATGATCTTGGTGTTTTTCCATGAGATCCAACCCTGATTGTGGGCTCTCTCCCTGCAGATGAGGCTTCCCTAGAAGGCTTCTGGCCCAACCTCCCTCTTTGTGGGGCTGATTTTCACCAGGAGTGACTCTGCCTCCCTCTGCTTCTAGAAAGTCCTTTCTCTCCTGCCCAGGGCCCCAGTCTGAGTGAGCTGCCCCTTCATCCTCCATTAAGGAGCATCCATGCCTGTCAAGGCCAGCCCTTTTGGGGCCAGCAACCCACTGAAGCCCAGAAGCTAGCTCAGCCCCCTTGACGGAGCCCCTTGGGGGGTCCTGCTCTCTAGGTTTCCCTTCCTGGTTACTGATGGTCCCAGAGTCTTCTGCTTCTGAGGCCTGGGCTCCTTGTACCTGCTGCTGGCTGTCAGTGCTTGTGGTCTGAAGGTCTTTATCCTTGCCGGCTTCAGTGAGGTATAATTTACATGGGAGGTCAGTGCCCCCATGGAGAGACAAGAAAAAAGATCGAAACTCCTGTCAAATCAGGCTGATGCACCTGCTTGACCCCAGCCTGCTCAGAGAAGAAGCAAGCTGACCATCTGGGAAGGAAGCCAGGATGCTCCTGCAGATGGACAGAAAAATGCACCACCACCTCCCCAGTCCTGCTCCCCCAGGCCACCTTGCTACATGGTTCATGAGGATTGGGAAGAAAATGCACAAGCCAAAAGTCATTTGCTTATCAAACAGCCACAGTAGGTGTGTAGTTTGAAAAAAATAAATCCACTTGCTCTATCACCTGCCTTGCATATGTCCAATTTACAGTGTCCTAGGAACATCTATAACCCAAATTCCAATCTCCAGGGGGGCCAAATAGTGCTCTCTTGTCTGGCCCAGGTGCTTCTCAACCACGCTTAACTTGAACTAGGCTGTCCAGGACCTAGGGCCATCTTAGTAATTGCAAGAGGCCAGTGGAGCAGATGCAGTTGAGGAGGGCTGAGCTGGCCATGAGGAGTCTGTACTACAGTGGGTCAAGAATAGAGCTAAGTAGCTCTCCTCATTTGCTTAGATCCAAGGACTGAACAAAGCCAGCCCCATGCCTCTCACCCCTACCACAGCCTTCCTCACACCTCCCTGGCCCTGAGCTCTTGCCTTGGAATAGGCAGGGAAAGACAGGTGTGAACCACTCACCTTCAACCACCAGCCAGGCACTGGAGGCATAGAACCCGGTGTCCAGAGAATAGAGGCCTATGTCTGAGAAACGGGCCCCCCTCACCACTAGCCGGTGGGTTAGCCCATCGGGGGACACAGATGCTTCATATTTGTCACTGGGCTGGAGTGGCCGGCGCTGGAATTGCCAGGCAGCATTGGGACAGGGGTTGGAGAGAGTACATTCAAAGACTGCATCGGCCTGCTCTTCACAGCGAGTCTCAGGCAGCGGGACCACCACTCTGGCGGGGATGGCTGCCAGGAAAGCAGGAATGGGGGTGTCAGCTTGATAGCACATGGTGCGACTTGATGCAGTGGGACTGGGAGCTCGGAACCTGAGCCCAGGGTCAGCTCACTTTCTTACCCCAGGTATCTGTCCCCTACCCCACAAAAAATGAAGGAGTATAATTAGGTTATGATTAATGAGGCTATGTTCAGCTCTGGGATTTTATAATTTTAAACCCAAAAGTTATATGTGGGGACAAGGTAGGTACATGAAGGAAACCTGACAGCTGAGAACTAATGTTTTATATCTATCTATCTATCTATCTATCTATCTATCTATCTATCTATCTATATCTATCTATCTATTGATATAGATATAATTCCTTTTTACAGGTGAGGAAACTGAGGCTTAAAAAGTTAAATGACTTCCCCTAGACTTATGCAGCTAGGAGAAATCAGGATTTGCACCCAGGTCTGGCGACTCTCAAGCCCATGTTCCTTTCCACACGCCACACAGTTTTCAGTCTTTCAAACCTCACCCAGGAACCCCTGACCTGCTGGGATGCACCACCCTCTTCTCTCTATCTCAACTGCGATTCAGCCTTGTTCTTTATGATATATCTTCCCTGAACTTCCTTCTCCTAGGCCTCCCCTTGTCCTTCTAAGAACCCCTTCAAGCTGCCACGTGCCCCAGGAATGATAACCTATGCACTAGTGGTATGAGACAAATGGGGGAAGGGGTACAGGGAGCAGGGAAGGAAAAAGTCTGTATAGGACACAAGTGTGCCTAACCCAGGTGGAGATTCCTGTCGGGGGGTTGTGGGATATAAGGGCACGCAGCAGAGGGGAGTGAGGTTGCAGCTTGAGGCTGTGCAGTTAGTTTGGATCTGATCTGAAAATAATTGGCTGCTGCAGAAGGTGTGTGAACACAGACATGACACCAATGTCCCACAACTGTGGCTGTAACTCAGCAGAGCCCAGCTCAGCACCAAGAGAAGATACAATTTGGACCCAGGCTTTTGGGGGAAAAAGCACGTCAAAATGAACTGTATGGGTGTGCAGGCCTCTCCCAGCTGTCTTTGCAGCCAGGAGCCATGTCACATTTATCCACACACATTGCACTGACATGGACCCCCATTCAACTTTCTACAGTGAAGACCACTCACCTCTGGGCTCTAGTTCTGTGGAGAAGACTATGGTATCCTCCACCTTGACCTGGTAAATGCCAGAGTCCTCGGGCCTCAGGTCCTGAATTTGGAAGTGGTAGCGCTTCCCCAGCCGTCGCAGACAGTGCTTGGTCACGTTGTCAAAGCCATAGGGGACCATTTCACCATCCTGATACCAGAAAAAGGAAGAGGGGGCTGCTGAGGGCCTTAGCAGGTTCCCAGCACTTCCTGCCCCAGTCCCACATTGATTACAGTCAGAAGTTTTCTCCCTGGCCCCGGGCACCAGAAACCATTCTTGGAACTTTGAAGGGAAGGAGGAAGTAGGGCATTTGGCAGCTGGGATTGTGAGGTGGGTGGGAATATGTGCTCTAGGAATGTCCGTGACTGCATGCAGTGAAAAATTGCACATTTTATTCAAAGAGGCACTGCAGATCGCAGAGATTTCAGCTCAGGCTATGAGTCAAGTTACTACCCAGCAGCCTTGCAAGTTTGACAAGGGGTCAGGGAGCTAAAACCCTGGGCCCCAGCACATTTATTCACCAAGAGAAACTTCCAGAGAATGCCATCTTCAATGTGCATATTCTCTATACACACACACTTTAACTAAGCCCTAGATGGATTTACTGCTTGCTGAATAATAACAATAGCTAACACTTGTTAGGTGCCCACCATGTGTCAGGCATTGTTTTAGGTACTTGGGACACATCAATGAACAAAACAAAAATTTCTAAAAAAAAAAAAAAAAAAAAAAATATATATATATATATATATATATATATATATATCTCCTTCAGGAGCTAAAAACCTATGGGGGAGACAGGCAAGTTATGAACATTATAAATAAGTAAATAAGGCTGGGCGTGGTGGTTTAGGCCTATAATCCTAGCACTCTAGGAGGCTGAGGTGGATGGATTGCCTGAGCTCACAGGTTCAAGACCAGCCTGGGTAAGAGCAATGCCCCATCTCTAAAAACAGCCAGGCCTTGTGGTAGGTACCTGTAGTCCCAGCTACTTGGGAGGCAAGAGTATTGCTTAAGCCCAGGAGTTTGAGGTTGCTGTGAGCTGTGACGCCATAGCACTCTACTGAGGGCGACAGAATGAGACTCTATCTAAAAAAAAAAAAAAAAGTAAATAAATAATTTGTTAGAAAAACATAAAACAGGGGGAGAAAAAGGAAGAGGAGATCCAGGAGTGCCAGGATGGGGCTGAGGAAGCACCGTGGAATCACACAATATGGTCAGGACAGTCTCCCTGCTGTCAGAAAACTAGCTCTGTGGGTGCGGGAAGAACATACCACACAGAGGGAGCAGGGACGAGGTCAGGGTGGCATGGGGAAGAGTGAGCAGGGGGGAGGGGAGGGGCATAGCATTGCAATACACTGTGAGATGGGTGCTATGTTACACCCATTTCCCAAATGAGGAAACTGAGGCACAGGAAGGTAAATATCTTGTCTGAGGTCACACAGCTTACAAGTGATGGAGCCAGGATGTGGGTGAGGCCCAACTGGAGCACCTGATAGCTCAATGTGAGGAAAAAGGTCCCTGTGGACTGTGTACAACAGAACGTGACTTAACTCCAACCAGTAACTCCATGGGATGAGGGGCTCGCCGCCTCTGTGCTCAGGTCCCCCAAACCCAGGACTTGCAGCATCCCTCCCAGATCCTCCCACTCAAGGCCCCTGCAGCCTCACCTTATACAAGTAAATCTTGCTCTCAGAATTCTTGAGATCCAGCTCCAGGTCAAATGTTGCAACTCCCTCCTTGGTGACCCTGATGTGTCTCAAGTTGGAGATGGCATTGACATACTAGAGGCAGACAAACCCAGCAGGGGAGTGCTTAGAGCTCTTTCTTCAGGCACTCCAAACCCTCATAAGCCCTGGTACCATGCAAGCCCAGAATGTTCCACTCAAACATGCACCAGCCCATCTAACAATGGGGAGAAGAAAGCCCCTCGAGGAAGGAACATTTCCAAAATGAGAGATCAATTCAGGAAGAGAACCAGGGAAAGTGTCCAGGTGCTCCAAGTGCACAGTAGAGCATTGACCTCGTCTTCTGTCTGATAAACATTAGTTGAGCACCTACTATTTGTAAAATTCTGTACTGAGTTCTGTGATAAAGCAGGTGAGAAAGGCTGGAGGAAAGAAAGCTGAGACCCTGGGGGGAAGGGGGTTTAGGGACCACCTTTGAAGCAATAAAATACTATTTTCAAGATAATGAAAACTAATTGTTTTCCATTTCCAGAGGAAAAAGTAGACTCTCTGTTAGACTAAAGAAAGAAGTTCCCATACAGTTTATGAGATTCTGGAACTGTGAAATTCCCTTCCATGGAAGGGTTTAGAGATCAGATAGGTATCCTACATACGTAGATGATGATGATGATGATGATGATGATGATGATGATGATAGCTGACGTCAAGCCCTTACCATGTGTCAGGCACGATGTTAAGGGCTTTAAGTACATTCTCTCATTCACCCTCCCAAGGACCTTATAAGGTAGATACGACTATAATCCCCATTTGACAGAAGAGGAAACCAAGACACTGAGGCCCTGACTTTTCCAAAGCCCCAGAAGTGACTAAGTTATCAGAACAAGGTTTCAGAGCCAAGGTACCAGCCTGGAGGCACGGGTTCTTAGCCAGATACCCCACAGGGGCCAGATGGAGACAGGCCACGTGACCATAGTAGGTGTTTCCCAAGGCCTGCCTCCAAGCCTGGCTCTGGACTGTGGCACCTGTGCTGCAGGTGTGTGGCGTGGGGGTAGGGAGTGTGCACCTGCGCCACCTTGTCCTCCTGCTCCTGCTTCATTTCCTGCAGCTTGCGCAGCATGCCCCGGTAGTCGACAATGCCGTACTTCATGCAAATCTGCTCGTAGTCCTTCCGGTCTGCTGTCATCAGCAGCTGCCACACCTGCTCCAAGTCTACCTTTTTCTCGGGGGCTGGTAGGGCCCTGGGGAGCAGAGCCAGCAGGTCAGAGGCTAGAGGTGCCCCAGATTTTGGCCACCTGCTCTGGCTCACCAAAAGGACCTGGGAAGCTGCTCTGTCTGTACCTGAGGAAATGAACACAGAGACTGGAATCTCTGGAACTGACTGCTGTTGAGACTGGAAGAACCCAGAGATTGGTGGGGTGAGCCCTACCCCACAGCTCCAGCCTCCAGGAGAAACTCTGCTCCGAACATCATGTGTTGTAGATTTCTGGGCAAGATGTCTAGGGGGAGGAGAGAGACTAAACTCTTCTATTGCTTAAAAAAATTTTTTTAAATCATTGTTCTAGAGGACCATTTCATTTTGCAATTGAGGAAGTCAGGACCTAGTGAGGAGAGATGATCAACTCAAGGATATGGAGCTTTGAAATGGCAGAGCTGATCTAGAATTATAAGTTCAGTGCCCTTCCCAACCTCCCATCTGCTATGGGCGGTCTATGTCCTTCTGTGCTGGGTGGAGGGGGGGCTTGGCCCAGCTTAGGGACATAGTAGGGGCTGGGTACTATACATGCCTCCAAAACACCCCTAGACAAACCCAGACACACCTCTTTTTCAGCCACTTCCTGAAGTCCATCAGCTCCTTCCTGAGGTCTAAAAAAGGAACAAGAATGAGGCCCAGTCTCAGGCGGGATGTGTTGGGAGCTGACCTCCTGGGAGGTAAGGCCTCCCAGTTTGAGGGAAAATGTACTCCAGTCAAGGACCAAGTGCAAACCTGGCCTCAGCAGTTTTCCTGTTATGGCTGGTTTCTGAACCAGATTAGATTGGAGCCAGGCCCCTTTGGTCACTACAGACTGCTGAGAATGCTATTTTGCCCCTAGACTGTTTTATAATCAAGTTATGCAATTATGACAAGATCATGCCTTCAAGCTACTGTATAGAAAACTGTTCAATAAAGCTGAGATTGCTGGTTCCTACTGAGGAAAGCCCTCCTGATCCCGCTATTCTCTGTCTCTCGTTTCACGTCCCATGCCGATCTACTCCCAGGGTCTCTAACAACCTTTGCCAGGCAGGTTCCCAGCAGGATGGATGCCTGGGAGCTGATGCAGGGCTTTCTGTGTGGGCCATGCTAACAACTCAGCCTATGAAAGGGGTTCTCCTACAGATTGGTGATGATCCACGAGGTGTACATGGAGGCTTAACCAGGTGGGGAACACCAGACAAGGAGTAGCGTATCCCCCAAAGGCCCCAAGGAGATTTCTGACAAATCCACCTACCCTCCTGTGATTCCTTTTGCCTCTTCCGTTTCTTCCGAAAGCCAACTGGGTCATCCAGGGAGGAATTGATATGGATAGGCAGGGAGAGAAGCAAGACACGCTGTGATATTCCTGAGAAACCGATGAAGTCCCAGAGCCCACTATCCCAGCAAGAGGAAGGGAGCAGGGTGGATGGTCTGTCTTAAGCTTTGATATCCCAGAGCCCTGCCATGACACGGGGAACCAACCTGAGCATCATCTTATACAGGGGAGGCCCAGTCACATGTCCACAGAGACCAGGGAAGTAGCAAAAATGAGTGAAGTGGACACTGGCACAACAAACTGAAGAGAATTTAAGGGAGCAACTGCTCATTCATTCAACCTGAGACCTGCCATTTCAGGGTATAGGTCCAATATTGCCAAATATGCCAATTCCTGCTGCTTGGCTGACCCTGCAGCCATTCACAATCCTCTTCTACTTCACCTGCTTCTGCTAGACAGGCTGGGAAAGCTAAATACTTGCTTTCCCAGCTTCCCCTGCAGCCAGCAGTGGCCGTGAAACATGGTTCTGGCCAGTGAGCTCCAAGAGTTTCTGGGAAAGCTTTTGCTTCCTTGACAGGAGAGGCAGATGGACCCAGGGCACCTCTCCCACCTTCCTGCCTTGCACATGGATTAGTTTAGATCTGCAGCAGCCATCTTATGACCATGAGGTGATAAACCAGCCTGCTAAGGGTGGCTGAGCAGTGAGACAGAAAGAACCCTGTTTTCTTATGATGACCCTCAACTGTGGCACGAGCCCTTGATGCCAATCTCAGGACTTGCTATGTGAAGTAATTAAAAGCAGCCTTGGCTGCTCTTAGTAGGATTATCTGATACTTGTAGGCAAACCAATTGTAAACATAACCAACTGAAAGACTAGATGTGCTTCCTCCCGAGACAGCTACTTTTAATTATTACAATTTGACAACTAATTTTTAAAATTTCAAATACTATGCAAATCAAAGTAAATTCATCTGAGATGGGATTGGCCTTTGTGTTACCCATCAGTCACCTCTGGCAAAGACCTATACAAAACATCCCTTGCACAGTGGAGAAACTGAGGCTCAGGGAGGAAAAAAAAAACCACTGGGCAAGTTAGCAGATGATCCAGGACTAGAAAGCAACTTCCAGGTCCTGTCTTCATTCCACTTGGCCAAGAGAATATCCTTCAGAATATCTCTCCTTCAGGCCAAGAGGATATCCTGAGGTGTGCCTTTTGAATCACATGTAGTTTCGTGAGTAAGTGGCTGAGGGCCAAGGGCCTGGTGCAAGGTGGGGTGGTGACAGCTGCCTTGGTGGGTCTCCTTTTCCTCCCTGCCACCACCTTTCCTCCCCACCCGGGCAGCATGGCTTCTGATACCCCCGAGGGATCTTGGAGGAGGAAGTGATGCTTAGGCACTGATGAGACGGGCTTGGGGCTGGGGATAGGGGAAGCCCACCTTCGATGACGGTGAGTCTCACTGTGCACGTGGCCTCTCCATACATGTTCACCGCTGTGCAGCGGTACACGTCAGTGTCCTCACCTGTCAGCTTGTTGACCTGCAGAGAGGCCATGGGGGCAGGGGAATAGGGCTAGCATTTCATTTCCCTTCCTCAGCTTCCTAGATGTGCTATGTGTTGAGGGTATAAGGTAAGCAGGACACAGTTCTTACCCTTGTAGGGCTCACAGTGTTTATGGGGACAAACTCCAAAATAAAAACCTGGATCTGGATAGGTGGAGGCACCAACTCTTTAGCAGAAAGAGTTCACTTGTAGGGGACTGGATCTGGGACTGAAAACCATCTCTGTCACGACTGCCAGATGTGGGACCTTGGGCAAGCTACCCAACCTCTCTAAACTTTGTTTCTTCATTTGTAAGATGGGTATAATAATACCTCAGAAAGTACTGAATGCTCAGGATTAAATCATATAATCTGTGTTTAGGCCAGGGCCTGGCACATGGTAGGTGTTCCATGGCTGGTATACATATTTCCAATATAACCAAGATTCATTGAGTACTCACTATAGGCCAGGCACTGGATAGACCCTTTACATAAACCTTTAATTCTAATAAGAACTCCTTGATGTAGGTACTACAGTAGGGAGGAAGACTTTAATTAGAATGTCACTAAAGTATACTATAGCCTTCCTCCAACCAGTCTCCCCATAGGCCACTTCCTGCTGCAGGGAAAAGTGCCATCCTTCTGGTCGAGGTACTATTATTGATGTAGGCACCACATATACATATAGTATATATACATATAACATATATATGTATATGTAGGTAGTACATATAATAATGGGTATTATTATCACATTTTACAGATGAGGAAACAGGTAGAAAGAGGGAAGTAACTGTGAAGTAGGGTGGTGGCCTAGGATTGCAACCTAGGCACTCTGACTCCAGAGCTCAAGCTCTTCAGCTGCAGTCCACATCCCCTCCCAGATTATTAATAGAGGTGTCTGCAAGTCTAATGGGTCCACTCCTGGTTCAGCAACTTTGAGCCATGGACTGGAGTTGAATGGACTCAACTGCAACTAGGAGTATCTCTTACTCCTCAGGGAGATTAGAAGCCACCAAGAAGACCTTCAAGGGGATGAGAAGAGATGGGTGGACACTGGGCAAGGGAAGAGTTTGGTTCTTACCTGTAGCACATGCTCCTTGCTGCCAGGGGCAGAGGAGACCTGGTACTTGCTGGAATTACTGAGGTCACCTTTGGTGCTCTGCCAATGCACCTTGGGCCTGGGCTCCCCGCAGACCACAGCCCGAAAGATGGCATTTTTCCCTGAAGTAGGAAGAGGCATGTAGGGAGACTGGTTGGGGGAAGGTTACAGTATGCTTTATTGGGATTCTAACTAATGTCATCCTCCCTGCTCTAGGGATCTCCACTGCCCATTCTGAAAAGTGTGCCAGGTCTTGGTTGCCTTGTCTCAAGACTCTTATGAGGGGGAAGGCAGTAGGTTCCAGGCACCCACAAGAGAGTCCTTGCCTGCTTTTGTACTGCAGGAGCCTGGGCTCCTTGACAGAAAGATCAGCTAGGCTGTCCTCAGTAAAAAAAGGAAAGCCAGTAGGGGTTGGGCAGGAGAAGGGCGTTTTTTTTTTTTTAGAGTGGGTGTCCGAAGGATTCTCCCAAGACTAGGAAGGGATGAGATCTTGAGGGTTCCATTTTTACCTTCTAGGGGGAAGAGGAATGACAATTTCAGAAAGGAAGGGCTATTTGGTGCTCAAAGGAAGCTAGTCCTGAGACACAGGGCTCCAGAAAAGACCCCAAGTCTGGCAAGCCTTGGGGAACCTGGGAGCTCCTAAGTCTGGGAGCCTGGGAGCTGCTTTCCCTCACAGAGCCCCTCCGCCTCCCACAGGGTCATCTCAGCAGAGAGCAATATGGACTAATAGTCCACGGGCCCTCCCCAATTTCTCATGACCTTGTTTAAGGTTTAGAAAAATAAAGTGCTGTTATTTTCCTTCTACCAGAATGTTGTGAACTAAAGATTATTGTGAGGATCTGCGTTGAGAAGAGAACATCAATTCCCACCCCTTTCCCAAGAAGCCTTTTTTGCCCACCACTGTCTTGGGCACTTTTCTCACGTGGCCTTCCAGAGCCCAGTCTGGGAGCCACTGGCGATGTGGCTGTCTGGAGGCAAGGGGTGGGGGTAGTAAGAATTAGCTCGCTTGTTACACGCCCTCTCTGCAGCGGCTTTGAGGCAGGGAGGGGCGAGAAGGGGGACTGGGAAACATAACTTCTCTCTGTGTCCCAATTTAGCATTTCCCTGTCCTTGTCCCCCAGATATTTCTCACATCAGCATAGCATGGTATCTCTTCACTCCCTTTCTCCCCATGTCTTAGTAAGGGACCCAGGCAGGCAGGTACCACCCGAGTACAGGAGGGAGACACGAAATGGCCTTGTGATGGGTGGGGGGACAAGGTGCCTGCTAGGAGGTGACAGGGCAGGAATCTTGCCTACCCACCCCCAGGCTCTCACCCTCCTGCAGAGCCAAGGTGACAGGTTTCTGCTCAAAGTCCGGTGTGCTGCAGCCTGCAGGGATCTCCTCCACCAGCTGCCGGATGCTCACCCCAGGGACGGAGGACTTCTTCAGGGGCTTCTCTGGGGAAGGCAGGAGAGACAGAGGTGCACCTTTCCCCTTCTCCCCTTTTGTGTGGCCCTTCAGTAGAATGGAGCATTCACCCCATCACCCAAGGAGCAGAAATCCCCTCGTCTCTCTGACTGTTGGGGCAGAACTGCAGGCCCTTCCTCCTGCCTGTGCATAGTGCTTTTGCATTTTCTAGTGGGAACCTGACGGAGTGTGAATGGAGCCCCTGTGAAGTGGGAAGGGGGCACCCTGGAAGGCCACAAGCGTGTCCCTGGGGAAACCTTGGGAAGGAAGAATGGGGAAGGGCTCCTCTTCAGGAGGCGGGAGCCCATGTGGGGGCGCTGCACCTCATATTTGAGAAAACAATTTGAAGCTCAAAGCCAAACCTTAAAAAAGACAAAGAGCCCACTAAGTCCTCCCAAATCTTTGGCCCTTCCTTCCTCTCCACCCTGGGGAGTAGGAGAGGAGGCTGGTTCTTCTCTCACCTGCCATGGTTGTGCCTCCTCTTTGGCTCCCCGGAGAGTGGAAATGGATCTCCTGAGAACAGAAGGTAGCATGGCCCCTGCAAGGTCCAGACTGGTCTTCTCCCAACCCTCCCATGCCATCAGTGTGCCAGACAACATCTGGGGCGGGAACTGGGAAAAACTGCTGTCCCCAAGAGCTTGTCTAACCCAATTAATGGCACCGACGGGTTTTCTGTAATTCCCTGGCTCTAGCAAAACCAGTCTCCCAGAGACCAGGGAGGGGGTACCCAGCTGGTACCTTTCCCAGGAAAAGGGGACCACAGGACTGAGCCTATCCTTTATCCTATTGGTCTGGCCTTCCAGTGGGACCCTGGGCCTGATGTCCACTTAGTGTGAGACACAGCCTTCCCAAACAAGAGGAAATGAAACCCGTTCAGGATCCTTCCAGCTGTTTAACAGCCTTTGCCCCTCACTTTTGGAATATGAATTCTGCAGGGACATTCTCTGGGCCTCCTGGCTTCTCCCCCAACTCTGGGACTTTCTGGCAGTGCCCAGTAGCCCCTCACCTCCCACATTCCCTGGATCTGGAATTCTTTAGATCACAAGGTCTGCAGGGGAGAGTCTTCAACTTGGCTGCTCTTAAGCTCTTCTCCGCCCAGGCCAATGGGATCCCCATAAATCCATCTGCTCCCCTTTGAAGCCAGTGAATTACAGTGTCAGGTGAATGGAGTGTTTTCCATCCTCTCTCCACCGTGGCCACCATCTATCTCCCCATGATTTCTCTTAAAGGCATCCATCTAGTATAGCCAATAGTGAACCCAACACAGGGGTGGGGTGGTTGGGTCTCAGACAGGATGAGCGCCATAAATTTGGGGGCAGGTGGTCTTGAAGGAATTCTACAGCAATCCCACCTCCTGTGCAACTGGCACATAGCCAAGTGGTTCCATTTTGGTGATTCCATTTCCTGTCCAAAGAGCCCTGTTATTAAAGTAGAATCACATATGACAGAGCAAATTCCTCTCTCCAACTGAGACTTCCATTTCGCAACTGCCCACCCACTGGCACTTCTGGCCCCAGGCATCCCCCCTACAGCTCAGGCGCTGCACCCTAGTGCGCTGGAATGCCATGGTGCGCCAACTGCGTTCTGGAGCGGTCACAGATGTCACAGCCGTTATGTCACAGGGATCATGTGGGAGAGTGGAGAGGGAAGGCAGCCACCAATGGAGGAGGACATGGTGGGCCATCATTGGAGGAGAGTGCTGCAGAGGCCTCCGTCCCACCCACTCCTCACTACAATCTCCTGGTAGAGGCAAGTACATGCACCCGTTAGTGGCTTCACACTGAAGCAGTCTCAGTGGAACGCAACCATCTCAGTCATCGTCTTCATCATCGTCCCCATCATTGGCACCACAAGCTGTCAGTCAATTACTCAGCTGTTCATCACACATGCAGAAATACAGTGCCACTCTTACCCCTCCCGCCCCCCACCCACAGGTCCCAGCTGCGGGTGGAGAGGGAAGCAGAACCCTTTAGCGAACTTAGTGCCCCATGTCAAGCCTTATCAGCTCCTGGACCTCCCTCCTCTTTCAGAAATAAGCCAGACTTGGTACAAGGTCAATGACAAATGGGTAAGGGCATGTTTGGTTGGAGACTAGAGAGATGTGGTCTTAATTGTAGAGGGTAGAGAAGGAAATGAATACTCTCCTCCATGCTTCATTCCCACATTTGGGAAGAATCCCAATTTTCCTGGCGCCAAATGGCAGCTTGTGTCCTCCCCAGGGTAGTATCTCTCTGGCCTTTCCAACACCCATGACCCCCACCTTCAGCCTCCATCTGCCATTCGCTCCTCTAGTTCCAAGTCCCTGCTATCTACAACTCCTTAACTGGTGGGTTTTGACGCAAGAAAAGCCAAACCAGGTTTCTTTTGACTGGTTTGACAATGTTATTAGCCAAAATATGGCAAGTTGCAGCCCTGAGGTCCTTATTCTGGACTGCTAGTGATATTTTCAATCTGGTTACTGTATCCCACTCTAAGTCAAGCAGTGCCCCAGGAAATCAGAGCCAAGACAGAACCACCCAGACAAGACTTACTGAAATCCTCTCCTCCGATATCCTGGAGTCACCTAGAGGGGCTATTGATGTACCCAGCATGTGATCAGCCAGCCAGGCTGAATCTTCACCAGGCTGATCCCATGCCCACTGCCTGCCATTTCCTGAGTAGAAAAGACAGAGAACAGCTCAGTGTCTCCATCTCAGCCCTACCCTGGCCTTGGTATGCAGCCAGGTGTGCAGCACCCACTTACCTGGGTGCACAGCCAGCCTCCTGCCTCCTGTCCGCTCCCTCCTTCCTGTGTGCAGCTGCTGCTTGCTGCCAGAGCCTCTGGGTCAACTGACAGTAGACAGCAGGGCTGCAGCAGGTGTCACTGCAGGCGCCTCAGCTCCCTCCGCCCCTCCCACTCACCCCACCTCCCTCCTCCCCCAGTCCAGGCTTGGCAGGGCAGGGTCCCCCAGGGCTAACACCCTAGCCTCAGAGGCGAGAGATGGAAGGGTCCTATGACATCAGCCCATCCAACTCCTCTTCGCAGAGCTTTAATCTCAACCAGATTGGCTTCGGGCGAGTTTGTTCCATGATGCCTCATTTATTATATATGACCCCTCACAGAGAGGGCATTTTCATCATCTGAAGCCTTGCCTTAAATTTTCAGCTAAGTTTGTCGCTGGAGACCCATGAGACCATAGGTCCTATAGATACATAAACACTCTTGGGAATCACACCTCAAAGTGGTACCAAACAGGCAACAAATTTCAGGAACCAGTCACAGACTAGACTCCACTGAGAGCATCCAGAAAGGAGGAGGGCCTGAGAATTGTGCAGCCAGGAGGCCTTCTGGAGAAGGCGAGCTCACTCTGGAGCTTCTTCAAAGATAGAACAGGGGATTTGACCAGCTAGGCTGGGGCCATCTATCCAGTTGGCAGGATAGATGGTTGAGTTTTTGAGCAGTGCGGATAGAAGATGGAAATTGGGGCCGGGCGCAGTGACTCACATCTGTAATCGCAGTACTCTGGGAGGCTGAGGCAGGTGGATTGCCTGAACTCACAGGTTCAAGACCAGACCGAGCAAGAGCTAGACCCTGTCTCTAAAAATAGCTAGGTGTTGTGGCAGATGCCTGTAGTCCCAGCTACTCGGGAGGCTGAGACAGAGAATTGCTTGAGCCTGAGAATTTGAGGTTGCTGTGAGCTGTGAAGCCATGGCACTCTACCGAGGGTGACAAAGTAGAAATCTATCTCAAAAAAAAAAAAAAAAAAAAGGGAATAGAATGGCTAACAATGAATTTTCTCATGGAGAGTGGAGGGCAGGTGAGGCACAAGAGACAAGACCACGTGGTCTGCTTTGGAAGAGCTACCTGCTCCCTCCCTAAAGACAGGGAACTGTATTTATTGCAACCAATAAGCAAAGTTTGACCAAGGATTCAGGTGAAGTAGAAGGGAAATGGGGCTAATGTTTCCTTCAAGGAGAGGACACTGAATATTTGCATGTACTCATCAGCACCTTGCTGACTCTACAGGATCGACCCCTGTCTGTGCTCTCAGAGGGGAGGAGTTTGACCTCCGAAGCTCAAAGGTGCCTGTGCGCACACGTGCACACATATGCGTGTCCTCCCTGTCCATTTCTGAATGTCAGAGGCTGGTCTTTCACTTATTCAACAAATACCCACTTAATACCTACCTTGTGTTGGGCCGGGCCCTGGCCCTGGCACTGTGTTAAGCCCTTAGTACAAAGTTAAAGCAAATGACAGAGGCCTCCCCTCAAGAAGCTCACACAGTCTAGTGAGGCAGAGACTCATTACAAGATGTTAAACATCTGCTTATAAACTATGATACAGGCTCTAAAGGAGAGCAGGGAGAGCAGGGAGAGCCAGAGCTTAGAGAGTGAGTGAAAGAGCTGAGTCAGGAGAGTTCAGTCCAGTAGGCGTAGGAGGCCATTGAAGAGTTTCAATCTCTATTTACAAAGAGCTATTGAGGTTTGTTTAAGCTAGAGGAGTGGCAGTGTCCAATTTGTATTAAAAAAAAAAAAAAAAAAAGTTCAGTCTGTGCTTGGCATGGAGATTCACTGCCTGTAATCCCAGCACTTTGGGAGGCCAAGGTGGGAGGATTGCTTGAGGCCAGGAGTTGGAGACCAGTTAGAACAACATAATAAGACCCTCATCTCTATAAAAAAAAAAAAAAAATTGTTTTTAAATTAACTAAGCATAGTGGTGTACTTATGGTCCCAAATACTTGGGGGGCTGAAGCAGGAGGACCTCTTGAGCCAAGAGTTCGAGGTTACAATGAGCTATGATTGCACCATTGTACTACAGCCTAGATGGCAGAGTGACACCCTGTCTCAAAACAACAACAAAAACCCTCATTCTGAATGTAAGGAGGAGAATGGATTGAAGGAGGAAGTGAGAGGCAGGCTCTTGGGAGGGCAATCTAATAACACCAAGGTGTTCTTTGTCACAGTGGGCCTGACTCCAGGGACCTCCTGAGCTACATGCTGCATCCCAGGAGGGGGACGAAGGAAGCTGCAACGTGGTCCATTGTGGAGCCTTTCAGCATTTTAGGAGACTATTGCACACCTCTGCCACCCCCAGGTAGCTAGTGAGCTCTTTCCTGAGGCCTGGGGGCAACCAACAGAGCCATGAGCCAAGGTGCCCAATGGAGCCATGAGGCCACTGCCTCTATTTCCCATGTTTTAAGAACAGCTTACATAGGATGGCTCTCCTGTCTGCACTGCTTCATACCTGCATCCCTCTCATTGCAGTAAGGACTCTAAGGAACTGAGATGGGTCAAATGGTTTTTCCTGCCTTCCCCTTTTATCCTCTATCAGATGTAATGTCTAAAAATATTTAGCTATGTCTGAACGTCCAGGTGTCCACCCCCATTTCCCGTGGCATAACCTTATTATACCTCCTAATAGACTTTGCCTTAGGGAGATGAAGAAACAAGATAGTACCTTCCCTGATTGGAGGAATACCTATGTCAGAAGAACTCTGGGTGGAGGATTTATGTTTAGTGTTCATTCTTCCTCGGTGCCTTACAGAAAGGGTTCAGCAACTTCGGCGTGGAAAACGGTCACAGTTTATCAGTGCTCTCCTGTCCCCACAAGATGGAAATTCATTATATAGCAGGTACCAAGAGGTTCTGTCCACATAAAGGCCTTCCTTCTGGGGCCTTCACGGGGACATGGCTCGGGCTGGACGAGATGCTCTCTGACGTCCTGGCCAACTATAGTACCCTACAGTCTTGTGACTTGAGTGGACAAGGCACTATGCATTTGAAAAGCAAGGTAATTCCGTGTGACTCAGGAGAGAGTTTGAATTCATTTGCAGGCTGACATTGCCTCCATATCTTGGTGTGAAAATGGTTCTGCCTTAGAGGAGTGAGCCACGGAGGACCCTCTCCATGGGGCAGTGCCTTTTCTCACCCCCACTAGGATCCAGGTTGATGGGGTGGGAGAGCAGCGTTCTAACCAAAGACATGCAAACACACACATACATCCACACAATGCCACCGGCATAGCTGGACTCCCATAGAAGACCATATATGCTGGTCCACAGAGATGACTTCAGGGATTTGAGCTGTTTTCTGAGTCTAGGGCTAGGGCATAGGATTCCATTCCCAGCATAGTTGTTACACAGGAAGATGAAGCTGTGAGAGCTTGTGGGGGCAAAAAAACCCTTCCTGTGCTTCATACCAGTACCCCTTGGCCACCAGGCTGCCCTCCAGCCTGTCCCCAGCTGCCTGCTGGCTCCCTCTCTTCAGTCCAGCCCATGGGTCAGCCTTAGTCCAAGTCTTTCTTACCCCACATTCAGTGTAATCAATCCCATGTGGCCTCATAGGAATGAAGACCTTGGAGACCCCAAGGGCAATTTCATGCTTGCAAAGCTGGCTTTCAGTAAAAGAGAAACTTGAGTCAGGACTCAATCCCTTAATCCGGGAGGGCCTAACCCAACAGGTGCAGCTGGGCTGAGGACTACAGAAGAGGGTCCTTTGGACCCCTGGGGAAGAGAAGCTAGGGAAGAGTTCTTACTCCAGTTTCCAGGAAGGACTAGACTGCAACAGGCATCAGTCTCTTGGGGCAGTGTAGACCCTGACAGAAGATCAAAGCTGGGCAGGGCCTTGAAGACATCTAACGACAACAATAAAATTATAACAGCAACAGGTATTTAACCCTTGTAGAGCTCTTGCTGCATGCCAGATGTTCTTCTAAGTCTTCAGATTTTTTTTTTATTAAGACATATATACATAGATCATAAATACATTTATGCCTTTGTGGGATTCAATAAAATACGGAATGCTTCACAAATTTGCGTGTCATCCTTGCACAGGGGTCATGCTAATCTTCTCTGTATCGTTCCAATTTTAGTATATGTGCTGCTGAAGTGAGCATAGTCTTCAGATACATTAATTCATTTAAACAAATCCACAAGGTAGAATCAATTACTAACCCCAATTTACAGAGAGGGAAACTAAGATGCAAAGATGACGTACGTTTCACAAGGCAACGTCTAGTGAGTGTTACTCTAGTGAGCTACAGAGCCAGGACGTGAACCAAAGCTATCTGGTGCCTGGTCTGCAGTCTTAACAATGGGTATTTTGTGGATCTAATTCAACTCCCTTTTTCTTGAAGGTGGGCACTGGAGCTTGGAGAGGAGTGGTGCCTCCAGAAGGTGCATAGTGAGGTGGCATACAGCCAGACTCACCTCCCTGTGGGGAGTAGCAGCAAATCCTAAGTCATTCCAGAAAGGTGCTCTCTTGAGGTCTCAATCTCAGGTGGTGAGGAAGGGAATAAACTGCTCCTGCTAACTAAGGTGCGAGCACAGGGGACACTCTGCCTCACTCCACCACACTGCCTCTCTCCACACAGCTCCTGCTGTGCCCTGCCCTGGAGGAGAGGTAGAAAGAGGAGCCCCCTGTCCATCTCTCCCGAGAGCTGCCCTAACAGCCACATGTGGCTGCTTCTCCTGGTGGCCTGAGGCCTCACAGCTAGAGGTTTTGTGCTTACAAGAGATGGGGAGGTAGGACTGGAGACCTCACCTGAACAGTCCCCTGGAATCCTCACCCAGTTCTCAGCTAAGTTACTGCCCTGTGCAACTCCAAGAACCTAAAGCTGAAAACCATTTTCTCAGGTGGGAAAACTGAGTCTGAACAGAGCTAAGGATGCTGGGTAAGTAGCAGTGAGGCAGTTTGGATGAGCCAGCTGCTTCAAGCCAGGAGGCCTTAAAATGGACCCTGAGTCCTGGAACTGGCCCCTGAAAGCTCCAGAAGAACAGCTTGACTCAGACTCTTATATTAGAAACAGACTCCACTGGGGCTGGGTTTGGAGTAGGATCATTCTTCCATGCTGAAGAGGGCACCCCCCTGCCCACACAAGAAGGCTGCTCACAACAAATCTAAACTGTTCCCAGCATCCAAAGTCTTTCTCCAACCACCCGACATGCTCCCCACCTGATCTCCAGCTGGTTCTCTCCAGGTCAAGCAAGCTGGCCTCTCCCCACCCCACTCCATTCTCCCTCCCTCCTGGAATGCTGACTTGCCTGCTCTCTGTGATCCCATGTTAAGAGGTATTTCCATGTGACTGCATTAATTCACTGCAGGTCTCAGGACTCGCCTGTCCTGTGGACACTCTCTGTCTCCCTCAAGTCCTGGGAGTTTCCCAAGGACTGGAACAGCCTCTCCTTCTGGTCCACCTTTCTCCAGCTCACTGCGCCCTAGGACTGGACTCTGCTCACAGAAGCTTAATAATGGGGTGGTTTCTCCAGCACCTATAGGGCCTGGGGTTGGGAGATGCTACGAAGCTATGTCTGCCCTTTCCCCTGCTCACCCTGCAAGGAAAAGTTTCCTTTAAGTAAAATGTGTTAGCAGATTCCCAAAACGGAGCCTCCAGCAGGCCAAATTCCTTGATGTGGCAGGAAGTCTTCACCTGCAGGCCCACCCACACTGTGGCATCATACCCAGGAAGGTTGTAAAGGGGCTTTTGTAACTTGCTATGGGGTTAGGTATTTATTTTGGAGTCTATGAGGAGTCGTGGGAGGTTTTCAGGCAGAGAAATAATGTATCTGTGGGAGGTTTTCAGGCAGAGAAATAATGTATCTGTGTTTTGGAAAGAGCCCTGTGGGTTTTGTGTTGGTTAGACTGGAGTAGAAAAAAATCTGAAGCCAAGACCTGTCTCTCCTATTAGACTAGATAGGGGCTCTGTCTCCCACATCAGATGGGGGGCTCCCAAGGGACAGACAGGAACTTCCAACTCCTATGCTTATGCCTGGATACACACTCAGGGAAAGACTGGGGCTTGTGGATTGATGGATCTGGGGTGGAAATTCAGGCCCAAATGGCGACGTGACTTGTCTGTGGGAACCCTCACTCCCACTGGCCAGTCAAGAAAGAGACCCTGGGGATGCAATCATGTGACAGAGTCTCCCTGCCCCCACCCCTCAGCCTCCAGCCTCGCTTGTTCCCTGGGATCAGCTATCCTCCCTCTGGCACTGACATCCCAAATTCCCAGAAGCCTAGCCACATTCAGCTGATGGCAAAGATCAGGCTGCCAATGCAGGACACCACAGACAAGGCCAGGCCCAGGGCTGGGCAGGGAGCTGCTTGGGACTTGTTGGGCACTTTGAGTCCTTGGAAAGCCCAGCCATGGGCAGAAAAGACGGCTGACAGTCCCCTAACTAGGACACCTAGGGGCAGGACCCTTCCTAAGACCTGCTGAGGAGACAGTTCCTGCATTCAGGAAGCTCCTCCTTGATAGAGAGACAGAGCCCTGGGCTTCCACATGTGGTGGCAGAGGCACAGCCCCTGCCCTCTGGTTGAGGAGACATGATCTCCACTGTCAAGTCACCATTAAATAGCGCCTGTCATTGCTATGGTTGGCTCTGACAGTCAGTTGTCTCTAAAACAAGTAGAAATAGAAACTAGCAGGTAATAATCATCTACAGTGGGCAGCTGTGCAAGGCTTTGGGCATTATTATCTCATTAAGTTTTCTCATTTAATTTTACTGTTTCCACTGTAAATTATACTGAGGTATTTGTGCATTCTATTGTCTCCGCCTCATTTACTCATTTATAGTTTGGTTCAATGTGACCTTGATTATCCAATGAAAAGTAACTAGCACCTACTGTCATTAAAATTATGTTGTTGAAATTATCCATCTTTAGGACATGTGTTTGTATATTGCCCCATGAAAGAAGGATTCCGTCTCATTCTCTGAGTTGAGAATCGTGCTTAACATTCATTTGTCATGGCTTGGCGCCCATAGCACTGTGGTTATGGCGCCAGCCACATACACCCAGGCTGGCGGGTTTAAACCCAGCCCAGCCAGCTAAACAACGACAACTGCAACAAAAAAATAGCCAGGCGTTGTGGCGGGTGCCTGTAATCCCAGCTACTTGAGAGCCTGAGGCAAGAGAATCGCTTAAGCCTAGGAGTCTGAGGTTGTTGTGAGCTGTGACGCCACGGCATTCTACCGAGGGCGACATAGTGACCCTCCGTCTTAAGAAAAAAAAAATTTGTCAGATGAATAGGCCCTGAGAGGATCTACAAATGATTTCCCTGACACTTACATGTAGGGGGGAAAAAACAGTGTCTTTACCACCACTGCTTGATTTTAAGTCTGGAGATATTTGGAGATTCTTCTGTAACTGTGTTGTCTAAAAGCTGGGGAAGAAGGCTAGATGCAGTGGCTCATGCCTGTAATCCCAGCACGCTGGGAGGCTGAGGTGGGAGTATCACTTGAGCTCAGGAGTTTGAGGCCAGCCTAAGCAAGAGAAAGCCCCCATCTCTACAAAAAAATAGAAAAATGAACCAGGCATGGTGGCAGGCACCTATAGTCCCAGCTACTTGGGAGACTGAAGCAGGAGGATCACTTGGGCCCAGGGGTGTGAGGTTGCTGTGAGCTAGAGTGAGGCCATGGCACTCTAGCCTGGGGGCAACAGAATGAGACTCTTTCAAGAAAGAGAAAGAGAGGGAAAGAGGGGAGGGGAGAGAAAGGGAGGGGAGGAAAGGAGAGGAGAGGGAAGGGAAGGGGGGGAAAAGAAAGAATAGAAAAGAAAAGAAAGCTAGGAAAGAAGATGCCTAACATGGCTCTGTGTAATAAAACTGCATGATGAGGAAGGGAGAGGTTCCAAATAAAAGGTGACAACGAGACTCTAAGTGGAAATGGAACTCACCAGGAATTACACAGTCACTTTGGGAGCCGGGTTGTTAGTAGCTTCAAAGTTAGGGGCTAAGTGTTGAAGGTCAGGATGGAGGATCAATGGAGAGACTCTTGCCTCAACCCTAACCACAGCATTATACAGTCACCAATGGCTTACCAGAGCTGTCCACCCTCTGGACTCCCGAACTGCAATGGAGTATCCCTTAACAATTAAAGACTCAAAGGAACCCACAGTAGATAGTCAAACCAACTTCCCTATTGATTTTGGTTCAGAAAGAGCAACCAGTGGTTCAATGACCCAACCAGAATTTGAGATGCAAAGCATTAAAACTCCATCAAATACTTAAATATTCCCAAGGCCAAATACAAAAAAGTATCAAATAACCATCAAGTGCTGGAAGAACATCAGTCACTATAAAGTTAGGATGGAGGGTTTTTTTTTTTTGTTTGTTTGTTTGTTTGTTTTTATGAAGGTTTTGGGTGCACTTAGTGATACACAAAGCATCTGCTCTGCAGAATGGAAACACGGACCCCATGGGGTCTTACTGCTTTAAATTCACGTTTTCTTTGACCCCCTCAGAAGTTTGTAGCCACAATTGACCACCACTAATTTAATTGCTCAAACATGGCTCCCGATACATTTTGGGTTTCTTTTCCAAAAATTAAATCTAACATTCCAGAATTTTTGTGCTACTGTCAGAGTTCAGTAAATCACAGAGAGGCCAGGTGGACATGAAGACTTTTACCAGGATAGCAACTTCGTACCCTGGCTTAGTGCCAGTGGGTTGCACTGGGCTCTTAGACATACGGGCACCACTAGCCACACAACCACCCTGTAAGGGGGATTCCTACCCCCATGTTGTAGACAGAGTGCCTGACACTCAAGAGGTAAAGTGAATTTGGGTGACTGGGTGAGCTCTGACTGATGCAGGGCCAGAGCTGGAATGGAGATGGGCAGATGAGTCTCTTGGCCTCTCAGAATTTGGGCTTCACCATTCATAAGACAAAAGACATCCAGGGCTGCTTGCTTGCAAGTCTGTTCAGTTCCCCCTATAGACCTCACTCCTAGAGAACCGGAAAAGACAAGATGAAGAAAGGGAGAAAGGGAAGGAAGGAAAGGAGGACAGACCATGAAAGCGATAAACAAACCAAAAAAAAAAAAAAAAAAAAAAAAAAAAGGCTTGGTGCCCCCTAGCACAGTGGTTACAGTGCCAGCCACATACACCAAGGGTGGTGGGTTCAAACCCAGCCCAGGCCAGCTGAACAACAATGACAAATGCAACAAAAAATAGCTGGACGTTGAGGCAGATGCCTATAGTCCCAGCTACTTGGGAGGCTGAGGCAAGAGAATCACTTAAGCCCACGAGTTTGAGGTTGCTGTGAGCTGTGATGCTACGGCACTCTACCAAGGGCAACATAGTGAGACTCTGTCTCAAAAAAAAAAAAACAGAAACAAAAAGAAAATTACACTAATAGTACTAATCACAAGGAAAGGTGACAAACCCTTTGGTTTGTTTAGCTCAGTGACACCCTTTGGTGCTACTCTGTCCAAATGCATAGTCAACATCCACAGAGATTTCAGGCACCCACCTCATGCTTCTCCCTCTTCCCTACTTTCCTTTTCTTAAAACTCCCATGGCTCCCACCCTCTCTGCAGTTAACTCTGGAAAATGCCCCAAGCAGCCCTGGGCTAACTTAGATCATATCCCAGGGGACCACCTGTCAGCCTAGGGCATTAGATGCTTGCTCCTGGGAGATTGACAGGAGCCCGCTGGATCTCATTAATGCCCAAGGCGGAAAAGGGCTTTACTGTCTGATGACCAATTCGTGTCCCTGGAAGAACTTGATCAGGAGCTACTTGATGATGAGCCAGCATGGTGGCTTCATGGAACTGAGAACCTGAAGACCTGAGGTCCATTCTTGGTCCAGTCTTGTGTCCAACCTGGAGGCAGTAACTCTGGTGTTCATCTCCCTGTTGGAGAAAGTTCTCTGAGACTCTCATCCCCATTCCTTCTCATTGTATGGCTGTGATCTGACCTACGGGAGTGGAAAATTGTGACCCAAGTTCATTGTTTCCCTCCCAGGGCTATCTTGTCTGAAGGACTTTCCTCTGTCCCTTGTGAAGTTTCCACTGATGATACAAGGAAGACTTTCACTGGCTTCTCCTGAACCTGGCAGGAGGGAAGCTCTTTGTAGGAGGCTGGGAGCAGACCTCCTGGGGGCTACCCTCTGCTTTACTTACAAAACTTGTGAGGATTTAAAACTACCTTGCTTCTGGGTAGCACGAAAATTTAAAGGAAGATAAATTTTCATTTCCTGGATGACTTTTGGAAATCAGTTTAAATTGACCATAGACTAAAAGGACCAAAACCACAAGCTAGATGGAAATGACAATTGCAGGGAATGTGGTATGGTGGAAGTGACTTGAACCGTTAACACTGTAGGGTGTCCCAAAAGTCACCCATTAATTTCCCATACATAGGGAAAATGGGAATTTTTAACTAAACATATGTTTGTTTACAAAATATTCATTACAAAATTTTACAAAATATTTATACAATAGTCTCTATGTGTTCAGGCCAGCTCTTTGTAAAATTTTGTATTATTTCCTGATTCACCCCGGTGGACAGTTATGATCCTCTAAAACAGTGGTTTTCAACCTTCCTCATGCTGCAATGTATGTTCATTGTTAAAAAGGGGTCACGACCCACAGGTTGAGAACCGCTGCTCTAGAAGAAGTGGTAGGGAATCTATCTCATTTATAATTTATAATTATGTGAACCTGGGCTCAAATCTTGACTCTGCATATTCTAGTCATATGACTATAGTCTAGTCTTAAACTCATTGGACAATTGGACATCTGTTTCCTCACTTGTAAAATAAGGAAGGGCCACAGACTTTTGAATCAGACAAATCCAGGTTTATAAATTCCACTTTCCCCACCCGGGGGACTGAGCCTGGAGCAGAGAGAGGAAAGAGGGAGTGAGAAGGTATTTTGTCAGAGAAGCACAGGGCCGCCATCACATAGGGCCATAAGGCCACAGGTAAGGCCACAGTAATGACTTTGGCTTACTCTGAGCAAGATGGGAAGCTGTTGCAGTGTTTTGAACAGAGGGAACATAAGATCTGACTCATGTTTTTAAAGGACCACTCACTCGGGCTGCTGGGTTGAAACCAGACTGATGGGCAATGAGGGAGGAAGGAAGGACAGGAGACCTGCAGCCCTGCAATGATGTAGGTGAGGTGAGAGGATGACGCCCTGGGCCATGGCAGAAGGCACGGAGAGGGAGCCCACTCCCATTCCAACTAGCCCATTCCCACACTAATGGGATCAATCCCCCTCTTAAAAGACCTACCTCCTCATATTCTCACAATGGTGTTTAAATTTTAGCAGAAGTTTTGGAGAGGATGAAGGAGGATGGTACATGTGAAGGTACATGGCAGGTCATGATGTGCTGCAGGGACAACCAGAGGACACACCATGACTGGGGTCTGAAGGAGAAGAGAAGGGGCCACAAGGAAGAGCACAGAGGTACAGGGATGCCCCTCTTCTGACCAACGTCCCACGCAAACCTCAAACTCTTGGGCTCAAGCGATTCTCTTGCCTCAGCCTCCCAAGTAGCTGGGATTGCAGGTGCCCACCACAACACCTGGCTGCCTTTTTGTTGTTGTCATCATTGTTGTTTAGCAGGCCCTGGCCGGGTTTGAACCCACCAGCCCTGGTGTATGTAGCCTGACCCCTAACCACTGAGCTATAAGCGCCAAGCCATCTGAGCTCTGTTCTAAAATAACTTAATCTGCCCTGAATCTGGATCTCTTTCCATCAAGCACCATTCTATAAAGCTTCTTGAAGGGCCAGCTCTACTGGAAACCTTTCCTGGTTAATTCCTCTTGACTCAGTTTCCTCTTGCACCCCCCTCCACCCCCATCTGTTGCCATTCCAGCATCACACAAATGCAAAGAAGGCTCCCAAGGATTAAGTTTGCCTGTCTGACCGCCCCCACCCCCCACACTCAGCACACAATCCCTATGAGCCCCTCAAAGGGAGACTGATGTCTCCTTCTCCCTCTGATTATCCCCGCAGCACCTCAGCCTGGGTTCTGCCAGAAATTACTCAGCCCTGGGTGCCTTGCCAGGAGAAAGCATCTTTAATGGCAGAGACCCAAGTAGACTAAGCATGTCACATGTTTACCAAATGACTGTGTGAGGAATGGAGAGGAGTGGACAGGATCATCAGACGGGTGGCTAGCTTAGGACTCCAGGTGCTGGGATTAAGCTCCTGGCCTGGTAAGGCCAATCTCAGAACTCAAAACAGACCCTCCCTGCCCAGTGACCTACAAGTAGTTGCCCTTGACTGGTTGGAAAAGATTTAGCACCTCTCAGCCCTAGCAATTGAATGAGCTGCCTAGGCTGTTAATTGCTTTAAATCAATTGTCAGCTTTTCTGCCAGGGACACTCTGGTGTTGAGCAAAGGTGAGAAGAACCTAGAACTCTGGGGAAGAAGAACAGGGAGTTGGGGGAGACTCTATAGTCAAGCCAAGCCCCTGTCCTGAGGGCCACCCCAAGAGCAAGAGGTCAGAGAGAAAGGGCCAGGAATAGAAAGAGAATAATAGATTTGTTTGCAATCTGTTTTTAGTATCCTGTAAACATGCTTTGCTTATGGCCAAGGCCTGGCTGAGCTGCTAGCCGGGTTCATTCTACTTGCTCCCTGAGAATTCCTCAAAGGTTATCCCCTCAAAGACACTGAAATCAAGAGAGGCAGTGGGGCTGGGTGAGGTGGCTCATTCCTGTAATCCTAGCACTCTGGGAGTCCAAGGCACCCGGGTGGATTGCTTTAGCTCATCCACACACCCGGCTGAAGGGAGGGAGGATCTTTTGGGTGGGTGGAATTTGAGGCTGACAACCATACTATTAGTAAGTTCTTCCCAAGCCCATCCTTGCTGGGTGACTCAAAGCATGCACTCTGAAGCCAGATGGTCTGGGTTTGAATTTCAGCTCTGCTACTTCCTTGCTCTATAATAGGCCCAATACTCATGAGTTCAAGATCAGCCTAAGCAAGAGCAAGACCCTGTCTCTAAAAAAATAGCTGGGCGTTGCGGTGGGTACCTGTAGTCCCAGTTCCGTAATCAGGAGGCTGAGGCAAGAAACTCACTCACTTGAGCCCAAGAGTATGAAGTTGCTGTGAGTTATGACACCATGGCACTCTACCCAGGGCAACAAAGTGAGACTCTGTCTCAAAAAAAAAAAAAAAAAAGGTGGTGCCTGTGGCTCAATGAGTAGGGCACCAACCCCATATACCGAGGGTGGTGGGTTCAAACCCAGCCCCGGCCAAACTGCAACAAAAAAAATAGCTAGGTGTTGTGGCAGGTGCCTGTGGTCCCAGCTACTTGGGAGGCTGAGGCAGGAGAATTGCCTAAGCTCAAGTGCTGGAGGTTGCTGTGTGCGGTGACGCGACAGCACTCTACCAAGAGCAACAAAGTAAGACTCTGTCTCTAAAAAAAAAGAGAGGCAGTGATTCCTTGGTCACAGGCCTGGAACTGCTCAAGGGCTATGTTGGGCCATATATGGCTGGCCTCAAAGAATAAAAAGAAGTCAGGATAAGTTTTCCGAAGAGGTAAATAAAGATGGGCACGGAGAGGAAACCATCAAAATAGTCTAGAAATGCATGTGTCCTCTCTCCTGTCCCCATCCCTCCTACCCATCCACCATTCAGTTGCTGGCCAACATGGGGCAGCAGAGTCACCACCTCCAATAGCCCTGATGAGGATGTGGAGGAATACAGCAGTAGTGGGTCTGCAAACCTGTGGGGTTCCTCATTCTTGACACAGCTCCTCACAGCTCCAGTGCTCCTCTTGACAACTTCTGGAGGAGTGGGTGAGGGAGATGCCCATTATTTATTTGTGAAGGTCCAGGGGGCACCTTAGCCAGAAACTGAAACCACACAGAAACTGCCCACTGCTGCTGGATAGAGGGCCTACCCAGGCCCCAACCCTAAACTGTCTTCTATTAGAGGCCAGACAGTGGCCAAATCCACAGCCTATTTTTGTAAATAAAACTTCATTGGAAAAAGCCACACTCATTTATTTGTATACCATCTATGGCTGTTTTGTGTTATAATAACAGAACTGAGGGTTGTAACAGAACTTGAATGGCATATATAAAATATTCACTATCTGGCCCTTTATAGAAAAAGTTTGCAGAACCCCAGGCTAGATGAACTGAATACTTTTAATCCTTGTATGTGCCCCCAACAAATCCCTGAAAACCTACCCCCAGAAATTCCATCTCACCAAATGCCCTGGCCTCATAAATTGTCAGTACTGAGACACATGGACAAGGAACATGAAGAACCTCCTTCTATGGAGATTTCGAAGAAGAGTTCTCAGTAGGGCATGGAACAGGGGCAACCTGCAGAGAAGCAGGAAGTGGACTTCTTAACAATCTCCTAGGCCCCTGTATGAGCTAAAACCGGATGGCAGAGGGATAACATTGAAGATCTGACAAAAGATTATGAAAACATGGCAGGGGTGAGAGAAGGGTCAGGTGGAAACAGAAGGGCTGGGTGGCAGAGGCCAGGGCTGCTAGAGGAGCAGGATGAAGGCTCCATGCTTAGCCCTGTGACTTGTGAAATAGAGAGGCCCTGTCTTGTGATGTTGTTCTCTGACCGCTGCCTCATCAACACCCCTAATCCTGCAGGGTTTGCACACTCCTCTCCTGGTCCCACAATGACAGCTGAACTCAGTCAAGGAGGCCTGGAACAGCCTGTTGGACAGCGCAGAAAGAGAAGCGAGTGAAGTGTGAGAGGGAGGAATTCTCCAGGGGGGACTGGAGGATTGTGCATCTGCAAGGGCCTCCAGAGGTCATCAAGATCACCCCTTCTCCAGGGAGAGCCACACACCCGGCTGAAGGGAGGGAGGATCTTTTGGGTGGGTGGAATTTGAGGCTGACAACCATACTATTAGTAAGTTCTTCCCAAGCCTATCCTTGCTGGGTGACTCAAAGCATGCACTCTGGAGCCAGATGGTCTGGGTTTGAATTTCAGCTCTGCTACTTCCTTGCTGTATAATAGGCCCAATACTCTACCCTTTCTACGTCTCTATTTCCATTGTAAAGTGGGGACAAAATAATATCCTGATGATTGAGGCAAGACCTCCCAAATTCCAGATTTTTTTTTAAGCATTATTTAAGTACCTAATGTATGCTAGACACTGTTAGGCATTTTACCCAGAGTGGGATGTTTGGGGGGACTCAGAAGGAGAAAGTGCAACACCAGTTATATGTGCCAGTGTCTTCATGTTGTGACCACTTATCCAACTTCCTTCTTCCTGGGACTGATTTTCAAGCCTCTGGGAGAACTGTAGGAGGTCCTTCCCTGTGTTACTCCTGCCTGTCTGACACTCCCAAAGATGGCAGAGATGGTGGACCATCCCTGTCCCAGACAGAGCCAGCTGCAGTTTACTATGATGAATGGCCTCTATTAAAAGCAAGTTGTAAACTGATCGAGTACACAGTGCTCATCAAGATCTCACCTCTGACACCTTTGGTAAATCCCACACCAGCGAATACTCTCAAAACTCCTAAAACCTCCCGCCTTTCCTAGTTTGAGAGACATAGTATCAGAGAATGGCTTTACCAAAGGAGTTCAAAATGCTATGAAAGCAGGAAATAACTCCATTAACTCTCTGGAGGAAAGGCCCAAATCCTAAAAACTGGTTTCACATGGGATGGAGCTTGGGGGAGGCAAGATTGAGGCCCAGATCCGGGAAGGTTGTTTCACTAAGCCTCGAAGAAATTCCAGAACTGACACTGGCCAACACCTGTGTGCCCTTGGACAAATCACCTCTCACTATCTGGGCCTCAGCGTCCTCTGAATGAGGGGCTTGGCTCAAAATGACTCCCAGTTTCCTACCCTAATCAGCAGACTTAACAACGGCTTTGCTCACAGGAATCTTTACAAAACTCACACCTTAGGCTTTAGTGTCATTCTTTCATTCCCTGAGACAATCTCTGTAAATAATCAGCCCTCTCCTACCTGCCCTTCACTTCCTACCCTCATCTGACCAAGCAGTTAGGTTGGCCTCTTTTAAGTCAACTATAAGCATTCTTTTCTTTTCTTTTTCTTTTCTTTTTTAAGACAAGAGTCTTGCTCTGTTGCCCATGCGAGAGTGCCATGGCAACCTCAAACTCTGGGTTCAAGGGATCCTCTTGCCTCAACTTCCTGAGTAGTTGGGACTACAGGTGCTTGCCACAACACCTGGCTAATTTTTCTATTTTTAGTAGAGATAGTTTCTCACTCTTGTTCAGACTGGTCTACAACTTCTGAGCTCAAGCTCTTGAGTTCAAGTGATCCTCCTCCACTGTAAATATTCTTAAAAAAAAAAAAAAAAATGAAATCAGCTGTGCGCCCATAGCTCAATGGTTAGAGTGCTTGCCCTTTGCACCAGGGGTGGTGGGTTTGAACCCAGCCACAGCCTGCTGAATGAGAAAAAAAAATTAAAACTGGCATTTTTTGATAAGCAAATGTGCCAGAGATGGTAAGAGTCATTGTCCAAAGAAACCCTTGACATGTTTTAATTTTCCAACACTGTTTGGGGTCTCTTTTATCCTTAAAAGCCACAGGGTTTGGTTTAACTCATGGAACAAGTAAGAAAACTGAGGTCCAAGGCCAGGCATAGTGGCTCATGTCTGTAATCCTAACACTCTGGAAGCCGAAGTGGGAGAATCCCTTGAACTGAGGAGTTGGAGATCAGCATGGACAAGAGTGAGACCCCATCCCTACTAAAAAATAGAAAAATTATCCAGGCACGGTGGCGCTTGCCTGTAGTCTCATCTACTCGGGAGCGGTTGCTGTGAGCTATGATGAAGTCATGGCACCAGAGGCTGGGGAACAGAGACTCTGTCTCAAAAAAAAAAAAAAGAAAAGAAAAGGAAGTAAAAGGAAAAGAAAACTGAGGTCCAAAGAGATACCAAGATCTGGGGCAAGTGGCAGGTCAACGATTAGAACTCACGTCTACGCGTCCTGGTCTCTAGTCCCTCCCTGGGAAGGCTCTGTCCCATGCTGCCCCTGAAAGTCACACTAACGGTTTCTAAAACCAGCAGATCCCTCCAGCTATGAGTACAATTTGAAGTACGTAATCTCCCTCGTGTGAAGTGATTATGTGCAAAAACACCGGATTAGTGTCTCCGTGCAGCTATGTCTTTTGGGATTGGCAGGACCTAGCCTTCCGCCCCACCCCGGGACGCGGACGGTGACCTCAGGGTGCAGTAAATCGCCAGCGGCGCCTGGAGCCCAGCGGCCTGCGCACCCCCGCTGTGGGGCCTGGCTCGTTCTCTGCGACCTTAGCCTTTTGCTTCTAGCCGCTGCCGTGGCAGGGGTGCCAGGGGCCGGGCCCAGGAGGTCGTCCGTGGGATCTATGTCAAGTCCTCCCATCCTCACCGCTGGAAGGGGAGGAAACGCCCTCCTGCAGGTGTCCCCCTCCCAGAAATCCTTTCCGGCTCAGTCCCTGTGTGGGAAAGGACACAGCGAGCGGGCAGCTGTCTGGAGGCCAAACGCCTGGGGATTGATTACATTTTTCCCGGGTTAATTACCTCGGGGAGGGAATCCGAGCACAAGCCTAGTCTCTTGGTGAGGGAATCTCAATCTTTCTCAGGTGACAGCTGCTGGCGCGAGACAGAAATGTTCTTATTTTGGAGACGCCACTCCCCTAGTGGACTACAAGCGCCCCCAAAGACGCCCCGATAGGGGCGGAGCCGCCCAGCTGGGTTGACGGGGATTGGACGACTGGAGTGGACGGTCACTCGTGGGTGGGGCTGGGGTGAGCCACTTTGGGGCCTGGAGGAGAGAACCTGAAAGGAATCCCTCCTTGATCCGCCCCACCCTGTTTAACCCTGAGGCAATTCACTTGCCCTTTTCATTTACACGGGGCAGATATTTAACCTTTCCATTTTTGCACTGGCTTAATGAGTCTCGGTATCTAGCACAGGCCTTGACACATAATAGGCACCCGATACCTGTTTGTTGAATGTGCAAGTCCATCAGTTTGTCTGTCTCCTAGAGTAGTTATGTTCTCAGACTTGTTAGCATTTCACCACACAGTTATGACATGTCACATGTGCTGCTCCTAGTAAAACTCCAAGCAACCAGATGAAGGCAGTTTACATTGTTAAAGAAAGGTTAAAATAGATGGAAGACTACTTCTATTATAATGCTAATTGTTCTCTTGAGCTCTGACATCTGATAGATTCTGAGTGGGAGAGAGAGGGGTAGAGGTTGTAGGGACACTTGCTGTTTGACCTTTCTAGTAATACCTTTTGATTTCATCTTAGGGGACGACCTTGAGCTGATAATGAATATATCCTGATAATGAATATAAACCTTTCCTTCCAAAGAGCAGACATGAGACCAAGTTAGGTAGGTCCAAGGGACTGACTCTCCTGTCTGGACTTTGAATGCTGAATGGTGAGGTAAGAATGAGGGTGAAACCCATCACAGCTGATTCACTTCTGTGGCATGCCAAAAGAAAATGCTTTAGTTTCTGCTCTCTTGATGCCTTATCAATCAATGATGCTAAAGACAGCCATTTCTTAGATTATATGACTTTCCCTCTTCTTTTGAACAAATTCGTTTTTCACTAAGTCAGTTTCTGTTGCTTACCACCCAAACAGCCTAACTGCAGGAGTCACAGTTGATGATTGGGAATATGTATAACACCATATACCTCCTCTGGGCAGCAACTCAGTGAATCATGTTCACTGCAAAAGAATCCTTAGCTAACTCATCATTTTGTAGATCAGAAGTTCTCAACCTGTGGGTCGCGACCCCTTTGTAACAATGAAAATACATCGCAGCATTAGGAAGGTTGAGAACCACTGTTGTAGATGAAGAACTAAGGTTCCCAATTCACACAGCAAGATTCATAGGATCTCAGGATTAAAAGAAAACTCAGAGTCATTCATCAAACTTTTCATCTCTGAAATAGCAAGAGATGCCTGACCATCCTCAGTGATAACAAAAATGTCATTTCAAGCAATTCATTTCTTTTTTAGACGGGCTGCTTAACACATTGAGTGCCACACTAGAAATTTTTTTTTTCCTTGGGGCCACAGTGTTTTACTATGAAAATAGAACAAAAACTCTGAAAACAAAACGATCCTTTCTAATTTAATGAAAAATTTGTTGTTTTGTATTGTCCGTGTGTGAATTATATGTAATTCGCATGGCCACCTGGTGCTAGAATCAATTTTTACATTGCACACCATGAGACTTATAGGTGACTCACAAATCTGTTTCTCAGAATTGAGTCTTTTGTCATTCTACAAGTATTTAGTTGTGTCTAGAGTGGACCTTGGGTGGTCCTGGACGACATTTTCTGAATCAAACACTCTGTATATGTGCAGCAATGTCACATTACCACATACTATCTTTTTTTTGTTTTAGTTCAAAGAGTCACCAGGCAAACATACAAAAGGAAATACATAATTGGAAGTTATGGTAACTGGAGAATACAGTCCAGCCCTGTGGCATGCCTTAGTGGGCTGGCTGGAGCAGGGTGATGAGAGGTGGGGGAGACTTGCCAATTGACCGCGAAGACAGCGAGCAGAGGTTTCACAGCACACAGGCATTCTATGGACCTTCTGCCCACCCACCAGTTTTACACAAGGTCCTAGGCTCAAAACTAGCGTGAGTTAAATACAACTCACATGGCAGTTAATGTGTTAAACATTCTTCATGAAGCTAAACTGAAAGATTTCTCTGTTAGCATCTATTATATACCTTTTAGAGTTCTGCACTTCAAACTCCATTCCTCTTCCATGTGCCACCACCTCAGATGGCTGAAAAGAGCTATCATATCTATCCCAAAGATCTCTCTCTCCTAAGACATGTCCCATTTCCTACACATGTTCTCCATGTGACAGAAGTTCCAGGCCTTTACCACTGATCTCTAAATGTATTCTTGTCTGGGCTCCCCCTAGCAGCTGTTCCTAAAATGGAACAGAGCACTCAGCTGTGGGCTGCTGGTGCAGAATGGGGTGAATCACCAGTTACTGGGTCCTAAATTCTGCTAATTCAGACCAAAGTCAAGTTGGCTTATTTGCTTCTTCTTGTCATTCATGTTACACTTGTACCATCCACTAATCATCCTCAGTTTACTTATCTCTCTCACCTTGTATTTGTGTAAGTGGGAAACTTAGATTCAGCCTTCATACAAAAAAAAAAAAATTATTTTTTTTTTTGAGGCAGAGTCTCACTCTGATGCCCAGTCTGGAGTGCAGTGGCTTCATTATAGCTAACTGCAACTGGCAATCCTGGCCTCAGACAATCCCCCCACCTCCCAAAGTGTTAGGATTACAGACCTGAGGCACCATCCTCTGCCTACAAAATCTTTTTGGATCCTGATAGTCCAAGTTTCTATGCCCTCCTTCCTACCCTACTCTACACACACAGCTCTATGGTTTCTGCAATTGTCTAAGCATATACTAAGTGGTTTACCCAAATATGTGCATTCAAAATCCCTGCAAGAATCTAAAAAAGTTTAAGATCATCTCTATTCCTATCCCTCCATAAACACCTCTCTATAATCATACAAGACTCATACAAAATTTTGTATGATGATAACACTGAGTAACAATTCTACTCCTAAATATATACCCAAGACAGATGCATGCACAATGTCCACAAAAAGACATTTACAGTAATAGAAGCTTTATTCACAATAGCCCAAAACTGGAAACAGCCCAAATGTCCACCTGCGGTAGAATGGATAGATTGTACCATGTTCATGCTTTGAAATACTATTTGGCAATGCAAGTGAATGAACTATGGCTACACACCACAAGGACTGTAGCCTGAGTGAACATTTAAGAAAATTAAGAAAATTCCTATTACAAAGTTATCTCCAAATATGCAAGTAAGGAAGAGGTAAAAATCACTCTTTTACCCACCCTGAAAAGATTCCCAACATTGACTATTCCTCTGCCCCACCTTTTTGAATCATCTTATCTTCTGTAGATTTACTAGGCAACAAGTAGAAATCCGCAAGAATGCCATCAGCTGCCTCACTGTTGACTGCTTTCACCTTTTCTTTTTCATTTTTTTTACACAGAGTCTCAAGCTGTCACCCCATGTAGAGCACGATGACGTCATAGCTCACAGCAACCTCAAACTCTTGAGCTCAAGCGATCCTCTTGCTTCAGTTTTTCTATTTTTTTAGTAGAGACGGGGTCTCGCTTTTGCTCAGGCCATTCTCCTGAGCTCACCTGCCTCAGCCGCCCAGAGTGCTAGGATTACAGGCGAGAGCCACTGCACCCAGCCTACATTTCACTTTTTCCTATGCATCCCTTATTTTCCCCCTTTAAATACAAAATCCTCAACCTCTTCTGTGAAGACCCAGTCCACAACAGATACTTTGTGGGTTGTACTTTTCCCAGGCACATCCTTACAGAAACTGCCTTTACAGAGTAAAGAAAGGGTACTAGGTGAGAATTAGAGTAAGGGCTCCTAAATACGGTGAAAGAACAGGTTTAGCTAAAATAATGATAATAATCAAACTCTGAAGGAAAAGATTTAGCTAAAATAATGATAATAATCAGCCACTGTTCTCTAGTTTGCTTGATAATAGTCACCGTCCCATTGTTTTTTTCTCTGTTATTGCTACTATAGAATGTGGAAGTGGTAACCATAGAGATTAACTTTTCTCCATAAATAACAACACCCATTTAGAACCTAGGGGTAGTTTTTGAGATCGTTTCCAGGTCCTGCATTCCACTGATAGACCCAGTCAGACCAAGGAACTGGTCTTGTGACTCCCTACCCCGCTCAAGAACCTAGTCCTGCATTCCAGAGGATTGGCTGACACACCCAAAACTGCCCCTTATACTGCTGGACTGACAGGGTCTGCCCCAAACCCACCTGATTTGCAGATCTTGATTACCTAATCCCCTGCCTGTCAAACGGTCATTAAAAACCCTGGCTCCCCAATTCTCAGGAAGGCTGATTTGAGAAATTTCTCCCGTCTCCTCACTTACCACTGTGTGAAATAAACTCTTACTCTGCTGTAAATCCTGCTGTCTCTGACTATTGGCTTCCTCTTGGGCAGTGAGCAGATGAACCTGGCTGGATGGCAACTTCTTGGCTTTATAAACCTCAATTGAGTTGACTCTCTCATTTTCCATCACTTATTAAGTTAACACTTTACAGTTAGGGAAACTGAAATTCAGGGAGAGAGACCTGTTCTGCTCCAAGCCTCACAGAGATTTAACAGTGAGATGGGGTGAAACCAGCAATCCTGATTTCCAGGACCAAGTTTTACAAATGTGAAAATTCATCCAGCTGTACACGAGGTTTATGCACTTTACTGTAAATTTGTCATACTTCCATAAAAAAAAGTTAAAGAGAAAAACAAAACACGTGACAGGACTGGGTTTTCTTTTCTCCTCTTTGACTACTGGGAGTCCTTAATAAGACAGTAAAGACTCAGAATTGTTTGTTATTGAGGCATAACTAACATGAAAGTTACCATTCATCTGATGAAATACATTGTACTTTTACAAGTCATGCTACTATCCTACATAGGTAATAAATCATGTGTTGTGAGTACATCTCTCTGGGGATTGTGATTTTAGGACTTTCTTACAGCACAGATCCAGTTTGAGATCCAGGTATAAACAGCACATCAAGTCTAAGTTTTATTTTTATTTATTTACTTATTTTTGAGACAGAGTCTCAAGCTGTCGCTCTGGGTGGAGTGCTGTGACATCACAGCTCACAGCAACCTCCAACTCTTGGGCTTAAGTGATTCTCTTGCCTCGGCCTCCCAAGGGTACTACGCCAACCGGTGGGCAGGATTTATTTTGCAGACACTGAGTCTGCCACACACTGGAGTGGCTACATGGAGGGAGCTGCATAGGCTGGGGAGAGAGCAGCCCGAGAGATCCTGCACGCTGTGGGGAAGATTCCAGAGGATGAAATCTGACAACCAAAACCAGAATGGGTGGATGTCCCTGCACGACCCATCACTGCAACCTTCTAGGAGAGACATCTGCCCTCTGTGCCAGGCCTGCTGAAGCTAATTGGATTGACCAGCATTTTTTCAGCAGTGGCTCTGGGCTTCCTGGCACACAAAAAGGGGCTGCTTGTGCAAGCCTAAAGAGAAAGCTTCTTAGCCACACCCTCTTCTTACTGTATTTGGGGTGTGGGTTTGGGGAAGGGGTTGTAATGAAGTTCCCTGAAAACATACAGAATGGAGTGACGTGGGGACCATGAAGAGAAGTCCAGCTCTGACTGCTTTATCTCTTTCTCCATAGTGGCCCCAGGTCAGGTTCCCTTACCTGGCTGTGTTTCACCAATTTCTAAGGTTATTGTCCTCAGACCCTTCAGAATAGTTAAACAGGCTTGTGTGCTGCCCCACATTACGCCTTGTTCATGCACAAAAAACTAGTTTTCTCCTCCCCCTGTGGCTTTGTGCTTGTCCTTTCTCTTTCCTGTAATATCCTCACCTTCCCTGTTTTTTTGCATTTGTTTTTAGAATCGTGTTTTGTTACAATTGGAAGACCTTAGAGTCCTTTTCCCTAATCCTCACCTTCTGTTTTAGAGCTGAGCAAACTGAAGTTTATAGAAGCGGAGCTCAATTGCTCAAGGGCCGTAAGAAGCCACTGGTATCCGGGGGATGAGAACACATGTCCGATGCTTTTCCACCTTCCAGGATGTATCCCCCAGTTGCTCTCCTTAACTCCCTGTCATAGTTGCTGATGGTGTCCCCTGATGTGGGTTTTCTCTGTTCTGTGCTGTCTTGCACTACTCAAATGCTACCCAGTAAATATCTCTAAGTCTTACTATCTTGTACAGTGTGTATTAAGTTGATTTTAATTTTTTCAGGGTAAGAATCTTGTCTCTTTTTCCTTTGGTATCTTCCATTCTGTCCCAATAAAGGTCAGTACACACTTGGCCAATTAAAAATAAAAGTTGGTTGAGCAGGAAAAAAAATAGTTTGTTCCTTTTTATTGCTGAGTAATATTTCATGGCATGAATTTACCAAAGTTTAACCGTACACCCATTAAAGGACATCTGGGTTGTTTCCAGTTTTTGGCTTTTTTTAAATAAAGCTGCTATAAACATTCATGTACAGGTTTTTGTATGAATAGAAGTCTTCTTCTCTAGGCTAAATGCCCAGGAGTGCATTGCCCAGGAGTTGGGTATAGTTTCAGGTTTAGTTTTCAAAGGAACAGGCAAACTGTTCCCAAAAAGCTGTTCATTTTATATCTCCACCAGCCATGCATAAGTGAATTTCTTCACTTCCTTGCCAGCATTTGGTGCTGTCACTATTTTTTGTTTCATTTTAGTCCTTCTGATAGATATGTAGTAATATCTCATTATGGTGCTAATTTATATTTCCCTCATAGTGACAGTGCTACTGAACACTATTCATGTGCTTACTTGCCATCTGTATATCCTCTTTGGTAAAGTCTCTATGTCTTTTGCCTACTTTCTAATTGGATTGTTTTTTTTTTTTTTCCTTGTTGCAGTTGTCATTGTTTTTTAGCTGACCCGGGCTGGTTTGAACCCGCCACTCTTGGTGTATGTGGCTGGTGCTGTAACCACTGGGCTATGGGTGCCGAGGCTGGATTTCTTTTTTTTACTGTTAAGTTTTGAAAGTTCTTTATATATTTCAGATACTAGTCCTTTGTTGGACATATGATCTATGATCTGTAAACATTTTCTTTTCATTCTCTTAACAGGGATTTTTTTTTTTTTTTTTTTTTTTTTGAGACAGAGCCTCAAGCTGTCACCTTGGGTAGATTGTTGTGACATCATAGCTCACAGCAACCTCCAACTCCTGGGCTTAAGCGATTCTCCTGCCTCCGCCTCCCACGTAGCTGGGACTACAGGCGCTCACCACAATGCCCGGCTATTTTTTTGGTTGCAGCCATCATTGTTGTTTGGTGGGGCGCGGGCTGGATTCGAATCCACCAGCTCAGGTGTATGTGGCTAGCGCCTTAGCTGCTTGAGCCACAGGCACTGAGCCCACTTAACAGGGTTTTTCACAGAGCAAAAGTTTTTAATGTTAATGAAGTCTAATTATCCTTTTTTTCATTTATGAACTATGCTTTTGGTATCAGGTGTAAGAACTCTTTGCCTAGCCCTAGATTCAAGTAATTTTCTCTCATTTTTTCTAAAAATTTTTTAATTTTCAGTTTTACATTTAAGTCCATGATCTTTTTCTAAGTTCTATTTTTATAAGGTGTGAGACTTCAGTCAAGATTCCTTTTTTTTTTTTTTTTTTGCCTATACATGCCCAATTGCCCCAGCACCACTGTTGTAAGTCAATTGGGCATATTTGTGTGGATCTACCTCTGGGTTCTCTCTCTGTTTCATAGATATATGTATCTATACCTCCACTAATACTAACTGCCTTAATTATTGTATTTTTTATTTTATTTATTTATTTTGAATCAGAGTCTCACTCTGTCACCCTTGGCACAATGCCATGGTATCATAGCTCACAGAAACCTCTAACTTTTAGGCTCAAGCATTCCTCTTGCCTCAGCTTCCAAAGTAGCTGGGACTACAGGCACTTGCCTCAATGCCTGGCTAGTTTTTCTATTTTTAGTAGAGACTGGGTCTAGCTCTTGCTCAGGCTTATCTCCACCTGCTGAACTCAGACACTCCACCCACCTCACGTCGGCCTCCCAGATTACTAGGGTTATAGGCATGTGCCATAATTATTGATTTTTGTTTTTTTTTTCTCTGAGACGGAGTCTCACTTTGTTACCCTTGATAGAGTATCCTGTGTCATAGCTCACAGCAACCTCAAACTTTGGGCTCAAGTGATTCTCTTGCTTCAGCCTCCCAAGAAGCTGGGACTACAGGCACCTGCCACAACTCCAGGCTATTTTAGAGAGGGGAGTCACACTCTTGCTCAGGCTGGGCTGGTCTCGAACCAGTGAGCTCAGACAATCCACAGGCCTTGGCATCACAGTGGTAGGATTACAGGCTTCAGCCACCTTGCCCAGCCTATTGTTTTTTGGGGTTTTTGTTTTTTTTTTTTTTTTTTTGAGATAGAGTCTCACCATGTCACCCTCTGTAGAGTACTGTGTCATCATAGCTCACAGCAACCTCAAACTCGTCTGTGGCATCACAGCTCACAGCAACCTCAGACTCCTCTGTGGCATCACAGCTCACAGCAACCTCAAACTCCTGGGCCCAAGCGATTCTCTTGCCTCAGCCTCCCAAGTACCTAGGACTACAGGCACCCACCACAACGCCGACTATTTTTTGTTGCAGTTATCATTGTTGTTTAGCTGGCCCAGGCCGGGTTCAAACCTGCCAGGCCTGGTGTATGTGGCTGGAGCCATAACCACTGTGTTATGGGTGCCGAGCCCTATTATCTTTTTTTAAAGTTTACCAGCATATAGTAAATGCTCAATACATGATAATATTTATTCATGCACTCAAAGTATATATATTATTATGAATATAATTACTCATATTCTTTCTATTTAATTTTCAGGAAAAAGCAACTTGTCTAGAGACCAAAATTTTAGCAATCTGAGGTTCTCTTAGCCCTAGAAATGGCTGTGATAAAGTCTGTACACCAAAAAATGTGCATGCATAATTTTCTTTAGAGGAAAAAAATGATTCCAAATGATAGTCTGATCTGTTAATACTCAGAAAAAAAGATCTAGATATTACTGGTGCAGTATTTCCCAAAGTATATTATGTTCCTTGGTAAACTAGTCTTGAAAGATGCCCTTCAAAAAAGAGTTTGTCATCAAAACTATGGGGGAACTATGGGGGAACCCTATACACAGTTTTATATATATATATATATATAACATTCCTCCCCATTTTGAAAAATAGAAAGGTGTTCCTCTTATCCATTTTTTCTTTTTTTTGTTGTTGGGGATTCATTGAGGGTACAATAAACCAGGTTACACTGATTGCCATTATTAAGTAAAGTCCCTCTTGCAATCACATCACAGTAATATATTTTAAGGGATTCACAATATGTGTATTCACATTGAAGCACTTAAAAAGTCCTAAAGTATGCCTATTTAGCTTACTTTAAACTAAGGCTTCCCAAACTAATTTACCCATAGAAACCATATTTTCCCTATAGACAGTATATTACAGCAGAGTATTCTCAGAGAGACCACAGAATGGCGGATCTGGTAGAAATCTTAGGGTCTTCAAAATTAGCAGTTTTCAAAGTATATGGTCTGAGGACCCTACCATGTCCCTAAGACTCTTTCAGGGAAATCACGAGGTCAAACTCTTTTCCTAGCAATACTATGATGTCATTTTTTTTTCACTCTCATTCTCCTGCATGTAGTGGAGTTTCCAAATGTTAGATGACGTACAATATCACAACTGATGGATGCAGGAGCAGATATGCGAACCCATCTGTCTTCTATTCACTCGGCCATCAAGGGGATTTACAAGAAAATGCAAATTAATACCACTCTTCTCACTAAATTTTTTTCTTTGGAAAATATAGGTTTTTTCCCAAAGTCTCAAAAAATAAACAGCTAATATTTAGAAATAAAAATAGAAGATAATTTCAAAAAACAGATCATGCCAAATCTTACAGGCAATAGAAAAAAGAAGAAATACTTCAAAATCATCCTACCATTCTGCCATTGTACCAATCTATCATTTTATTTTTTGAGACGAAGTCTCACTATGTCACCCTCAGTAGAGTGCAGTGGTGTCACAGGTCACAGCAACCTCAAACTCTTTGGCTAAAGCGATTCTCTTGCTTCAGACTCCCAAGGAGCTGGGACTACAGGCGCCCACCACAAAGCCCAGCTAGGAAAATACAGATTTTTTTCCACCAAAATGTGCTTATGTATACAGTGAGTTTATTAGAGTTTTTTTAAAACAAATAAATAATGTTTTAAACATTTCACGGTTTTAATTTTAATATTACAAATATTGATAGATAGGACCCACTTAAATAACAACTCTTTGGGACTCTCAATAATTTTTGTTTGTTTGTTTGTTTGGAGACAGCCTCTCATTCTGTTGCCCAAGGCTAGAGTGCCTTGGCACCATAGTTCACAACAACCTCAAACTCCTGAGCTCAAGTGATCCTCTTGCCTCAGCCTCCTGAGTAGCTGGGACCATGGCCACCTGCCTGGCTAGTTTTTCTATTTTTAGTAAAGATGGGATCTCTCTCTCTCTTGCTGAGGTTGGTCTCCAACTCCTGAGCTCAAGTAATTCACCCACTTCGGCCTCCTAGAGTGCTAGAATCATAGGCATGAGCCACCATGCCTGGCAGGGTTCTCAATAATTTTTAAAAATGTGAAAGGACATGAGACCAAAAAAATTTTAAAACTGCTATTCTGAACAAATAGCACTGAAGAAAACTGGGGCTCCGATAGGCTAGTACTTTGATAGGAGTAAGTGCAAACTAGAAGGCAGATCTTGAGATTTCTGGTCCCAGGGACCTGTCATAAATGCATACTGCCTACTGCTCACTACTAGGAGCTAAAGCACAAACAAAAGTCAAGGTGTTTGCTGTAATTAAGAAGAAAATTAGGCTCGGTGCCCATAGCACAGTGATTACGGTGCCAGCCACATACACCAAGCCTGGCAGGTTCAAACCCAACCCGGGCTAGCTAAACAATAATGAGAACTGCAACAGAAAACAGCCGGGCATTGTGGCAGGCACCTATAGTCCCAGCTACTTGGGAGGCTGAAGCAAGAGAATCACTTAAGCCCAAGAGTTTGAGGTTGCTGTGAGCCGTGACGCCATAGCACTCTACTGAGAGCCACATAGGGAGGCTCTGTCTCAAAAAAAAAGAGAAGAAGAAAATTAAACCCCCAAGCTGAAGTTAACCCTCCACACGCTGCACCATGAAGTCTATACCCAGAAGAGCGTGTGCAGTGATAGGAGCTGCATAAGGGAGGGAGAGGGACACTTGGACCTAGGGCCATGAATGTCATGGTGGCTAAAGGATGACTATAGGTAGAATGTCTGGCATAAAATGGTCTAATATTTAAATTTAAATGTGTGTGTGTATTACATATGTGTGTGTGCATATGCACCTATATACACACACATACACACATATAGTAGACTGAGTTTATATCTGGGCAGAGTTTATATCACTTATTAAACTTTAGATAGAATAATGTTTTTCTTTAAAATTCTGTTTACGGTATAATTTCTCTTTGGTTAGGTGTTGTTTTAGTCAGTGGGTGTCAAGAGAGCATTGTAGGCTAGGCATAGAGGCTCAGGCCTATAATCCCAGCATTTTGGAGACCAAGGCGGGAAGATTGCTTGATCTCAGGCTTTTGGGAACAGCATGAGCAACACAGTTAGACCCTATCTCTACAAAAAGTAAAAAAATTATCTGGGCATGGTGGTATGTGTCTGTAGCTCTAGCTAGTAGGGAAGCTATGGCAGGAGGATCACTTGAGCCCAGGAGCTGCAGGTTACAGTGAACTATGATCACACCACTGCACTTTAGCGTGGGTGACAGAGTGAGACCCTGTCTCAAAAAAAAAAAAAAAAAAAAAAAACTAAAAGAAAGAGAGCATTGCGTCTGTGACAAGGCAAGTTTGGTGACTTTGTCCAAACTTGCCAAACTGAGAGAGTGTTTTGTATGGCAGGCGCCCTTTGCCCTTAGCTCAGTGCTGCCATTTCCCTGATGCCTAAGAAATCCTGCTTTGGTCAGAGGCAGGTATCCTAGGATGGTGCCCATTCTATTTCAAGGACATCGCCAGGCACCTGACCTATCATCTGTAACAGTGTAGAGATTTCCTATAAGATGTGAGTCAAGGCTCGGCGCTCAGTGGTTTTGGCGCCAGCCACCTACACCAAGGCTGGAGGGTTTGAACCCAGCTGGGCCAGGTAAACAACAATGACAATTACAACCAAAAAATAGCCAGGCGTTGTGGCAGGTGCCTGTAGTCCCTGCTACTTGGGAGGCTGAGGCAAGAGAATTGCTTAAGCCCAAGAATTTGAGGTTGCTGTGAGCTATGACAACATAGCACTCTACTGAGGGCAACATAGTGAGACTCTGTCTGAAAAAAAAAAAAAAAAAGAGGTGAGTCAAGAGCTCCTCTGTACCCCAAATTATTGCCCCTTTTAGAGAGTGTTACAAATGCCTAAATTCTATCACTTGAACTTTATTCTCTGTTTAGGTTAGACAATACTTCAGTGTAGCTAAGACATGCTTCCTAATACAAAAATTTAGGAAATTAATGATCTCATAGGAGCTTTAGGCTATGAAACACTGGACAGATAGGCTTTTCTGGGGATTATAGGAAAGGCAGGGACATGTAGTATGGCAGGGAGAGTATGTGTTTTGGCCTCAGTCCTAGAGCTCCAAACTTGGAAGGGGCATTGTTCCCATCACCACACTAGCTCAGCCCAAGTAGCTATTCACTGTCCCTAAAGGCCCCTCTCCACCATTCCAGGTTTCCCTAGTCCTTAGTATAGGTTTCCCTCTGGCCTCTGCAATCTTCCCCCAGCATAGTTCTTACCATCCTCAACTGTAATTCTTGCTGATTTGTCATTTTCCTGCAATAAACTTTATGTTCCATTGAAAGTTGAGACCAGGTTTGACAGAGGTAACTTACCAAGGTATCCCCAACATCTTGCACAGTGTCTGGTACATCACGCTCAAAAACATTTTGGGGGGAAAAGCTCTTATATGGCACACCAGTTTCTATATTAAATTACATTCTGACCATGTGATTGCTCTTCTACTAGACTATGTATTACTTGAAAGCAGAGTCACCCGTGGTTTGTTGTATCCCTAGGGCACCTAGCACAGGGGTTGGTTCATGGTGCTTGGCAAACGTTTGCAGAGCAGAACTGAATGAGTAGGTCCAGACTCATCTCAATGGCATGGCTCTTAAACACAAGGCACATGTGTGGGAACAAGGTGCCCTGGGTCCAGTAGGGCTACTTGGGAAAGGCTTCTGGAAGAGAAGTGCTTGGGCAGAGGTTTGAAAGAGACGAAGGATAAGGACTGGCAGGGCTACAATGAGAAAAATCAAATGTAGGGACAGCTGGGGGAAAGCTAGGGAGGGGAAGTGCAGAGAGGGCAACCAGGGCTTGGCTGCCAGATGGAGGGATCTGGATTTGCTGCTACAAAGTGCTACCATGGATTATAGAGCAATGAGCAATGTACTGAAAACACAATTGGAAGAAGATAAGATGGACACAGAAGGACAGAAGAAGGGACTGTATTTCAGGAAGCAGAGTGCTTACTAAGGCCAGATAAGGCAGGGTGATGACAGCTGCCTCTTGGAGACACCCAAATAGACTAGATGTGGAAATAGCAGAGAAAGGAGTCAGAGGTAATTCGACAGCCACAATCTGGGAAGTGAGAAATACAGAATGACAGTGCTATAAGATGACTGAAGGGTGGTGGCTCACGCCTGTAAACCTAGCACTCTGGGAGGCAGAGGTGGGTGGTTCCCTTGAGCTCAGGAGGTGAAGACCAGCCTGAGCAAGGGCTAGACTCTGTCTGTACTAAAAATAGAAAAAAATAGCTGGGCAACATGGTAGGCGCCTGTAGTCCCAACTACTAGGGAGGCTAAGGCAAGAGGATTGCTTGAGTCCAAGAGTTTGAGGTTGCTGTGCACTACGCTGATGCCATAGCACTCCACCCAGGGTGATAGAGGGAGACTCTCTAAAAAAAAAAAAAAAAAAAAAGACAACTGGAGGCCTGGCTTCTGTTTGATGGGAAAGACAGCAAGCTCAGCATTGGTTAGCTTTAGTGTTGGGTGTCAGAGAGCCTTACACTGGAGGCAAAAGACTCAGCCCCATGCTTTTGTCCCATGAAGGTCCCCACTTCCACATGGAATGTATGTTTTTTCTTGTCCCTGGACTATCCCTTCTGCCTCCATAAGGTAGGCATCCTATCTCAGGTCTCTGCCCCAGGCTGCTCACCAAAGCAGCCATTCTGACCTCCAGAATGAGCCAATATTTCCATTCATAGACCCTCTCTTTCTGGGCCAGATGTTGTTTTAGGCACTTTGCACGCATAGGCTCATTATACTCTCACAAAAACACTGAAGGTTAGGTAATATCATCTCCATTTTATGGAAGTAGAAACTGAGGCTCTCCACAGGGTAAGTCAACAATTCAAATTTACACAACTAGGGAGGACCAGCATTCGTGTCCTGATCACTATAGCTCCAAAGTCACTGAGCTTCACATCACACCATAGTGCCTCCTGCTCCTTCCCCCAGCTAGGTTTAATTCCACCCAATTCAGTTTAGCAAATATTTCCTGAGCATCCACCAAGTGCAGGACAGTCTGCCAGGGGGTAAGGATATAACGAGGAATGAGACATAAGTGTAAGAAAGACAAGCACAAACTGGCCACCTCCAGACAAGTGCCCACCACCATGCACAGTCCCTGAGAGGGACCTCATTCCATCTGGACAGAGCCTATCTGTCATTCCAGACACCAATTTTGAGTTTGGGCCATATGCACACACACTCCATACCCCACCCCCACCCCTGGACACAAGGACTCCCAACATATCAAAGTTGAATGGGATCTCTCTTCTCAGGGATACCGCCGCCAAGGCCAGAGCCCAGAGGTGTTTTTTCCAGGATAACATAGCTGCTCAGGGGCAGGGCCAGGTCCAAAGCCCAGGCGTCCTCATTCTGGCTCTGGAGCCCTATACTCAGATGGCTTCTCTTTCCTTCACAGCTGGCAAGAAGTTCACAGTCTGGGACCCCTACCGCCACCCATGCAAACCTTGTCCCAATTTGCTAGGCCCAGAACCAGCTCCTAGGCAGAAAGACTGGGCTAAGTGGACTATTGCTCACTCTTCACAGGCCCAGCCTGCAGTCACCCCATGGCCAACCCTCATTTTTTCCTTCTCCAGGGGTGAACGTGGGTATAGGGTTAGAGAGGTGTTGCCGCTGCAGTCCTCTGCAGTAAAGATGTGTATCCCTAAGTAACATTTCCAGATTCCCTGAATAGCATTTCTAGACTTTGAATGAGGACATAGCTCTTTTGTCTCTCATTTATTATTATCATTTATTATTATATTATAGTGTATAAAGTGCCTTCTGTTTAAAACAGCAACCTGGAACAAGAGGATTTTATAATACAAGGAAGGGTGAAGCACTGGGGTAGTTCTACAGGTCACACGCAAAGGCAAGACCCTTCCCCAGCCCTAGTTTGTGGGGCTGACATTCTCTTTTCATGTTTGGTCGGGTTTAAGAAATGCCTACCTCTCCTTTGCGCAGAAGCTTCCCAGCCCAGGAGAGGGTGGGTCTTGTTGTCTTGGCTACAGCGAGCTTGGGCTGAGAGGCTGCTCGAGCAGCCAATAGAAGCTGGGCGGGGACGGGGCCAGCTAGGTTCTGTACAACCGCGGAGGGGCATGCAGGTTCGTGGACCAGGCGTGGGGGGATTGGGGGGGGGGGGGTTGCTGATGTACTGGGATCTCCGGCCCAAGACCTCTGGGCGCGGTGGCATTGGCCTTCGCCATCCGATCAGGGCTCCCAGACTGCACCCAAAGTTCCAGTCGGGGCGGAGCTGCCAGGGCGGCAGAGGCGGAGATGGCGGAGGGCGGTGGAACGTGATGCGCGCGGGTTAGAGCCGGGCCTTGTGCGGGAACTGGATCTGGGGCCCTAGCGGTAGTATCCCCGGAAAGCTCTCTCTGCAGGGCCTACCAGGTGGTCAGTGGAGAGCCAAAGACTTGGAAGACAGGGAAAGCAGCATTTGGTGACCAGGTTTAGCAGGCCCTGGAATCCTGGAGCCCAGCCCCCAACCCCATTCCCACTTCTTAGCAAGATGGTTAAGGGGCGGAGCACGCTGCCTGTGGTGTGACCATCTTCCTTTTACCCTACTACGTATCTCTTTTACAGATGCCCGGTCTTGGTGGCCCAGCAAGCCTGATAAGCATGAAGCTCTTATCTTTGGTGGCTGTGGTCGGGTGTTTGCTGGTGCCGGCAGCTCTAGCCAACAAGGTGAGGGCATGAGCACCCACCCTACCTACAGGGCTTCCTCAGAGGTAGCTGCTCCTCAGGCCCTGACCCTCACTCACCTACGGGTCATTCCTTTAGTGGGGGCTCTCTTGTGTCAAGACTGCAGGCCTCCTTAAAGACGGTGTGGGGAGAAGGGTGTGCATAGAGTACAGGCTCAGTCTGGATCAGACAGACTAGTGGTGAAATTCCAGCAAGGAAGTTAGGAGAAGTTATCTAAGTTTTCCATACTGTCCTTTGCTTGGGAACAGAAGTGTTTTGCATTTAGGATATTTTCAGATTTTGAATATTTGTGCATATATATGTACATATATATACATATATATGAGATATGTTGGGGGTGAGGCTCCAAGTCTAAACATGGAATTTAGAAGTTCATTTATGTTTCATACACACCTTATGCACATAGCCTTAAGGTAATTTTATACCATGTTTTAATTAATTTTGTGCATGAAACAGTTTGTGTACACTAAACCATCAGAAAGCAAAGGAGTCATTATCTCAGCCTTTTGTTAGGACAGTCTGTGGTGGTTTGCCATCACTGTCATTCCTGACTCTAGGTTTATGTGCTACCAATAAGTGGTCACTTTTTTTATACTTACTGACATGTAAGTACTAAAGGGTAAAAAATATATGTTAACCATCAATGCAGTGAAAAACTAATGTGTTTGGGATAACTGAGCAGCACTGTAGCATCACCTGAAAACCTGTGCCAGCTATTAAACAACAGCATCAGCAAACTACAGCAGGTTTCAGTCTCTACCCGTGGTCCAGCAAGCCTGATAAGCATGAAGCTCTTATTTTTATTTATTATTATTATTTTTTGAGACAGAGTCTCCCTCTGTTGCTGTAGGCTAGAGTGCTCTGGCATCATAGCTCACAGCTACCTCAAACTCTTGGGTTCAAGTGATCTCTTTGTCTCAGTCCCTCAACTAGCTGGGACCATAGGTGCCCTCCACCATGCCTGGCTAATTTTTCTATTTTTAGTAGAGATGGGGCCTTGTTCTCGCTGAGACTGGTCTCAAACTCCTAAGCTTAAGGGATCTGCCCACCTTAGCCTCCCAGAGTGTTAGGATTACAGGCATGAGCCACCTCACTCGGCCACACTTGTTTTTTTAGAAGAAACATCAGAAGTATTTGAAGGGCCAGGAGCATCCTCTAGGGATGAGGAGGCAAGCCATTCTGCCGAACTGCTTTATAAACTGTTTACTCCAGAGTCATCTACCTCATTAAAGTGGCTTTTGCCTTAGAAGTTTTCCTTTGATTTTATGAACTAACATGATTTCTTGTTCTGTTATAAATGCATGCTGCTGTAGTCCTTCAGTAAGCCCATCGCACTTTTTCACCATTTCTGCAGTGTTATCATCTTAATGGTCATGTCGATGCTCAAAAAGTTTTAGATTTTGGAGTATTTCAAGTTTTCAGATTAAGGGTGCTCAACCTGTACAGTGGTTATATCTATTACCCGGGTAGAATCAAATGACACAGCAATGTAAAAACTATCTGCAAGTATGAAGTCCTATACGGATTAAAGTTTTTGTTATTGAGGTTGACCTACCCAAGTGCTGGGACTCCTGAGATAACTTCCATTCTTTAGGGGTAAATGACCTGGAGCTACATTGGTTCGGTTTATGGACTTTGGAAAGTCTAAAGATCACCAAGGCTTTGACACAAGATTAAGTCTGGGGGTTTGCTTCTTTTCCCTATATAGAATTACTAATTGGAATATAAACATTTAGGATGTTGTCTCTTACCCATTCCAGAAGGCAAGAACTTTCAAAGGGGTTGCTTGAGGATTTCCATGGAAATCATTCACTTTTTCTTTATTCCCTTCCCATCCTTTCCCATCCCCCAGTCCCCTCCCATCCTTTCCCATCCCTTCCCATCCCCAGGAAGTTGGAGATGGAATGAGGGGATAGGGCCGGCTGCCAAGTCCACTTAACAGAGGTGCACACACAAGTGTGGGGTCCAGAGTAGGGGACTGTGGCCTTTGCTTGCCACCCCTCCTATCCCTGTCCTATGTAAGCACTACACTTAGGGAATAACAGCCCTAGGAAGTTTTCTTTGTATCTTATCTGTCATCTGGACGTTTCCTGTTTTGAGACCCTGTGATATAATATCCTTCCTGCAGCAGCAATCCTTTCTGAACTTGGGGATGGGGAAAACTCAAGAGCATATATAAGGTTACCTAATGACACAGGGAACTGAAAGTTGGCAGCCTTGCTAGATCCTGAACCCATTCAGGGGCTCTGCATACCTCATATATCTTTTCTCTTCCAGAGTTCTGAAGATATCCGGTGCAAGTGCATCTGTCCACCTTACAGAAACATCAATGGGCACATTTACAACCAGAATGTGTCACAGAAGGACTGGTAAGGCATTACCCATGGGCTGGCCCTTGGCTGCTTGTTTATCCTCTGAGGATATTCCAGTTTATTCTAGCAAATGCCCTTAAAGGTATGGTTTACTACTTGGACCCCAGACAATAGGTGTGTTCTTCCATTCCCACGGAGAATCTTACAAAGGTATATTTTGTCCATGGTCACAGAACCAATTCCATGGTCATCATCAACTGTATCAGGACCTATGTGTCTTAAATTCAAGCTGAAGTGCTGGTCAGAGTAGTAAATATTTTTGTTTTGCTTTGAATTTTGGTCTTTAGTGATATATACAAAATGGTGGTAGAGAAGTTGTGAGAGGGTAGGTGTTACAGCCACATACTGTGGGATGCTCAATGCTTTTGCAAAGCTCTGTTACCTGTGTTACTCAGTATCAGTCTCACAGCAGCTTTGTAAGACCAATGGAGTGACTATCGTTCCTATTTTATAGCTGCAGAGACTAAGGCCCAGAAAAAGATTTAAATTACACTCCTGGAGTCTTGAATTCATTTCTGGGTGTTTCACTTTTAAAAAGAGAACAATAACCAAGAATTCATTTAGAGAAAGGAAACCAGCTGGGCAAAGGGAAGTTTCTGCTCATTGTCCTGGAATTAATTGTTTAAGGAGCTGAAGAGCTTGAAGAGGAGAGGAGATGGAGACACACAATGGCTGACCAGGACCCAGAGGAGAGCTGACCTATTATGGGAGGTGGGGCCCGTGGGGGCCAGTGCTTGTGAAGATTATTTGTGTTCTTGGTGTAGAATTGAGCCATTGCATGAAATGGTTCGGGGAAATAGACTTAAGCATGGGTCAAGTAAGCATTGCTAATCTAGGCAGTTTCAGGAGTTGGAAAGCCCCATCCTAAGGAACAGCTGAGCACAGACAAGGTGAGGTACTATGGAGGGGATTAACATCGGATGGGGGCATCTGGGTCAGTGTTGCTGCTACTGGATATGTGTTGGGATCATCAGGTGAGCTTTGAGAACATACAGATTTCCAGCACTGCCCCTCCAGTTTTGTTTTTTTTTTTTTTTTTTTTTCCAGACAGTCTTGCTATGTCACCCCAGGTAGAGTGCAGTGGCATCGTGATAGCTCATGGCAACCTCAAACTCCTGGTCTTAGCCTCTTGCCTCAGCCTTCCAAGTAGCTGAGATCATAGGTGTGCTCTGCCATACCCACCTAGTTTCTCTATTTTGTGTAGAAACCAGGTCTCTCTCTGGCTTCGGCTGGCCTCAAACTCTGACCTCAAGTGATATTCCCACCCGAGCCTCCCAGAGTGCAGGATTACAGGCATGAGCCACCATGCCCAGCCTCCCCCTCCAGATTTTGATTTAGCAAATATTGGCATGTGTGTGGGAACAACTTTTCCTTAAAGTTCTTTAGGTGCCTATGATGCAGTTGATCCAGAGCAATATTTGAAGTCTGAAATTAGCTACATTTCCAACTCTGAGATTGAGATTTTCTGAGAGGCAGTCTAGTTAGATATAAAGACTCTGGATCCAACTTCCCTGGCTTCACATCTAGCTTTGTTATTTGTTAATTGTGTGACAGGTTACTTCATTTACTATTTCTCCACTGAACTTTTGATTTCCTTATCTGTAAAATGGAGCATTGAATGTTAAGTAAGTATGGACGTGTGTGTTGTACATGTGCACACACACAAGCAAATCTAACACTTAGAATGATACCTGGCACATAGTTAAGTGCTACAGAAATGTTAGCTGATGATATTAATATGTATTATCATACCTTCCTAGAGGCTGCATAGGTAATCACAGTCAAACTTACACCATAGCCCAAGAAAACTTGGGCTTCTCTTTTCAAAGCACTAGCCTGTTTCCTTCCGCTTCTGACTATTCTGATAGATTCCCAAAGTCCTAAAACATGAAGGCTTGGGAGGAGCCCTAGTGACCTCCTTGTGTCTTGCAATCATGGTTCACACGGCATCAGTCAATATACTGATGGGCTGTCCTACCCCTGCCCCAGATAACAAGTTCATATCCCACACCCCTTGTGCAGGCAGGTGCTGGTGGCTGCCATAGCACTCTCTGTCTTGGAATTATAGCCTGGAAACCCAAGCTTGGTTGCCCCAGAGAATGGAGTCCTGTCTAGACGTCAGGGTATAGTTCATCTTTTCTTCCACATAGAAGTCAGAATTGGAGGGCTGTCTAATGAACAAACTTACATCAGAACCTCAAGGCAGTTCCCTTAAGGGTGAGTGGGTATAAACCATGGTTGGGAGGAAAGACTCCAGGACATTTATCTTGTCTGGAAGTCACCACATGCTTGCATGGAGCTCTTAAAGTGTGTAGTGGAGCCTTGACTTTGGCCTTGATCTTAGTACCTCAGTGCTAGGCCAGTTTGCATGGATTGTCAGGTGTCTCCCACATTTTTCACTGTGGTGGTGCATTTGCAGAGAGAACTCTTGTCCCCTTCCCCAGCTGAGCTGCCATCCTCAGATGAGTGGCCAAGTGACCTATGTTCTTGTGCTGCTGGTACTCTGCCATCTAGCGTTGAGGGTTTATAACCACATATGCAGCCGTTTTTCCCCATGGGTGAGTCTGGCAACAGAGGTATAATAGAGACAATTCCAGAGCAGGAAGGAACTAAAAAGTTGGCTAGTTCCTTACCTTTCGAACTTGTTAAAGCACTTTTATAAACAAAAGCTGTTTTGGAAACACAAAACATGTAGAGCATGGAATCAGAATTGCTCTGGCTGAGAGGGAAGCAGCCCACATCCCGTCCCTCACCACCACTGTCCCGCACCATGGTTTCTGTGCTACCCAGAAAAGCCCAATCATCAAGTTCATTCCAGAGAAGTTAAAATAGGTAGAATAAGTAGAGGAGCAGAGAATTAAACCCAGTTTTTAACTCTCTTCCCTTGGTGGCCCCTGATCAGTCCACAAAGTCCTGTTATCACTGGTCCCCAAAAGGTAAATGGGAACACTTAGGAGAACTAGAACTTGTGTCCTTGGGTTTCACCAATTCCCAGGGGAGCTTAAGACAAATATTTCAGCTCCTTATTGCTGTTCTCCTGACCCCTCCTCCTTCCAGCCCGTTCCTCTGCATAACAGGATCCCAGATTGAAGAACTCAGGTTGGCCTTTCACAGCTGCTCCTGACACCACATCTGGGCCTGTGGCAAGTCCACAGACCCCACTCAGCCCTGGAGTGACCTTCCAGACCCAGGACTCAATGTGGCTTAGGGTAGGGAGGCTTGTAGAGACTTGCTGGAGAAGGGAAGGTGCACTCCCTCTGGACAGGAGTGACAACTAAGTACATGTATCACCCTGGCCTTGTCTGTCAGCTCCTCCCAGAGGAGGCAATGTGCAAGTCCTGAAAGCATTGCTTACAATGCTTCACGGCGGGGAGGAGCAAGGGTTAGGCACATTTAGATATGCCACATCCTGGAGTCTTAAGGGGAGCAGAGGTCTCCCTAAAGGGACAACATTGGTGTTGCCAGAAACCCAGCCCTGTAGCTCAGATGAACAGCCCTTGTTAGGCGAGGGTGGGCTAAGTGAGCTTACTCTTAGGACCTACAATTGATGTTTTTACTGAGCCCTGCTCTGGCCAGCACATGCTGGGCACCAGGAACATGGGATTGTGTGGGATACGACTGGCCCCAATGCAGTGTGATGGGGTGGTAGCCCAGAGGAGATGAACGCAGGTATCTGGCCATCGGGGAGGGGACAGAGCTCAGAGCTGAGTCTTCTGAATGGAAAGCCCAGGCTGGGCAGCAAAGCTGTACATTTCTGGCAAGGATGTGGAATGTGGCATATTTAGAGACCAGTCCAATAATCAATCACTGGGTCTGGGTTGGGGCAGGGTGGCAGGTGGTGGGTTGGAGTGAGGTAGGCTGGAACCCCATGCAGAGCAGCTGAATTAGCCCTTGCCCTGGGGGACCTGCGGAGGCGCTGACACAACCAAAGTTTTTTTCTGGTAAGATCACTCAGCTGCTGTGTGAAAGTGTGTGTTCAACAGGGCCAAACTAAGCTAGAAGGGCAGCAGGGAGGCTGGGTCAGATGTCCAGGGGAAACGTGGTGAGGGCCTTCTCTAAGATTCAGTTATATAAGAAATAAGGAAGATGGATTTTAGGAATTTCTAGGGAAGTAAGTTCACTGGCACTTGGTGGTGGGCTCATAGATGAGAGAAAAAGGAGTGTCAAAGATGATTCCCAGGGCTGACTTGGGCAGCTAAGTGGGTGGTGGAGGTGTTCTCTCTGCCACTGAGAATACAGGGCCAGCATGCAGGACTAGGGAGTCAGGGCAAAGGGTATGCCAGGATGAGTGGGGAGTTTGCGGTCCCTGTGGGATGTTGGGTGAGTGGGGAGTTTGTGGTCTGTGGGGAATGTCAGGGAAAGTGGGGAGTTTGTAGTCCTTGTAGGACGCTGGGGTGAGTGGGAGTTTGTGGTCCCTGTGGGACATGCTTGGTGGATTCTGTAGGCACCTGGATGTGAGTCCAGCTCTTAAGAGAAGAGAGGTCCTGACTAGAGATCCTAATCTAAGACCCGGCAGCTTCAGAGGTGAACCTGTGGGTGGATGTGCCGCCCAGGGAGAATACAGCGTGAATCAGGAAGGCAGTGGAAGGCACAGCTTTAGGGAAGGTTGGTGGTTGTGATGCCAGCACTGTGGGCAGTTGGGAGAACTGGTCCTAATGGCCAGGTGCATGGGCTGGGAGGGGCTTCTGACAGCCTGACCCTTTATGAACCCTCTGCCTTCCCTGGGGGTACCCTCCACCTGTGCCCCACCCCTGCCTCTCACCTCCCTAGGCCTCCTGCTTCTGGTCTTGAGGTTTTGAGACCTTCCTACAGCCCAGTCCCCATGGCTTGTCTGTGTCTGTTGCAGCAACTGCCTGCATGTGGTGGAGCCCATGCCGGTGCCCGGCCATGACATGGAGGCCTACTGCCTGCTGTGCGAGTGCCGGTACGAGGAGCGCAGCACCACCACCATCAAGGTAATGCGGCTCTTGGGCCCCGGAGTCCCTGCGTGCCATCTCCCTCGCCCTGGCTGTCCTACACACATAGTGTTCTAGTTTATTCTGGAATATTCCAAATGACTGTGGGACTGGCTTTAAGGCTAGCCTAGTGCAGACACAAGGACTCACGTCCCATGCCTTCCTGAAACTGGCTTTCTTCTCTGTTGTTTTTCCATGGCTCCCATTACACTGAGCACCCTGGGAAAGCTCCTCGAGACTCCTTTTTCCCTCTGTTCTTTCCAGTTTTTTCCCTTTCTCTCTTCTTCGTTCCTCCGATAAATCTGTTGAGTGCCTGCTTCATGCTGGGTACATGCGGTATACTACAGGTGGAAAGGTAAGCCTGCTCGCCCAGAGCCCAATCCAAGTAAGCTCTCAAAGTGCCGTCTACCCCCTCTAAAGGGTGTCGGAGTTATGGGCCAGGGCTGGGGTCCTGGGGCTGGGAGGGGCATCAGATTGTCCTTTTGTTTTATTCCTGTTGTCAGGAATGACCTTGTTGTCATCAGTCAATTGGGTGAGTTCAGGAGAGAAGTAGTAGACACAGCCACCACCAAAAGTAGGGAGGAAGGCACCATGGGGTCCTTATCCATTTCTGGGGTCCTTATCCATTCCTCTGCCCCAGGCAGGGCTTGACTAGACCTCGTAGAAGCCATAGTTCCGCCCTAGAAGAGACTCTGCTGTCCCCTGAGCCTCACTGTGGTCTCTTAGTCCAGGTTCTTAGCATCCTGGGCCAGGCTCACTAATGTCTAACAGTGCTAGTCTGTAAGCCTGTTTTTGTTATCCTTTGAAGAATGTGGAAATAGCATCAGAAAATAATCATTGTGAATTTAAAGACATCACTGAATCCTCTATCACAGCGGTTCTCAACCTTCCTAATGCTGCGACCCTTTAATGCAGTTTCTCATGTTGTGGTGATCCCCAACCATAAAATTTTTTTTGTTGCTACCATAATTTTATGGTTGAGGGTCACCACAACATGAAGAACTGTATTAAAGGGTCGCAGCATTAGGAAGGTTGAGAACCGCTACTCTATTAGGTTTCCTCTTCTGAGGCACTTTTGGAGAGAGAGTGGTCATCACTGCTGTCCTTCCCTGCCTGCACCAGGGAGCCTGTGCTGTGGTTCCTGTGTCCTCACCATGCAGGCAGAAAGCGGCTGTCTCTCCCCCCACGCAGGCACCACCCTATCCAACTGTGCAGACTGAGTTCCTTTCATCCTCCCGCCAGAGGTAACCCCTCAAGGAGCTTCCTTCTGAGAATTTGCTCCAGTGGATCCCACCTTCTGGAGACCAGATGCCTGAGACCTTAAGTTCAGAGCTAGATGTCACTTCTCCCTGTTTGGCAGGGAAGGGACTTCCCAGTACGGGGACCTCATCAGATACCACTTCTTAATCCCTCATGTTTCCCTCAAGTCTGTCTACTCAGGGGACCCTCCCTTAACCTCAGGATAGTAAAGGCTCAGCCTCTATTCTCCTTCCCCCTCCCTGGGGTATAGGGAGAGGGATCTGAGTATTCACCCTGTTTAAAGAAGCATGAGTGGCCAGGTGTGGTGGCTTACCTGTAATCCCAGCACTCTAGGAGGCTGAGTGAGGCAAGTAGATTGCTTGAACTCAGGAGTTCAAGACCAGCCTGAGCAAAAGCAAGACCCTGTCTCTAAAAATAGCCAGACATTGTAACAGGCACCTATAGTTCCAGCTACTTGGGAGGTTGAGGCCAGAGAATCGCTTGAGCCCAAGAGTTTGAGGTAGCTGTGAGCTAAGATGCCACAGCACTCTACCAAAGGTGACCAGATGAGACTCCGTCTCAAAAAAAAAATAAAAAGAAAGAGGCATGAACACTTCGCTTCAGTCAGGGAGAAAGTTGGTCCGCTTGAACTTGACAGTGGCTGAGCTGAGCACCAAACTTGAAGGTCTCCTTTTTCTCACCCCCTCTTTACAGTCAAGGTAGGGCCAGGCCTGGGATTAGAAGCCAATGATGGCCAGGCTTTATGGAAGCAGAAAAAGAATTTGAGATGGAGTCAGCAAATCTGGGTTCAAGTTATGCCTCTACCATTTATAAGCCTTGGGGTCTAGGGTGAGTTCTTCTCAACCAGGTGATTTCTATCCCCCAGGGGGCATTTAGAGATGAGCAAAGGTACTTTTGTGGTCCCACTAGCTGAGGTGCGAAGCTGCCTGCCCCATCTGTCCTGCACTCTGCAGTGGGTGATGAGCCTGCCACCAGGTCTGTTCTCCCCCTTGCCTCCTGGCCTCTCCACCTAGTTCTTCCTTGCTCTTGGTTTCTGATGCCCTTCTACCCTTTGTTCTGGACTCTTCTGCAGCCAGGCAGGCCCTGTTTCTGCACCCCCACCCCGGGGAGCCTTCTGTGTCAAGCTCCAGACGTCGCCCCTCTTACCTGTCTGCTGCCTTGACGCCTGCTCTTTGGGCTCTCGGGTTAAGACAGAGCCCATCTGTCTGAGGAGTAGGGCCCTCCCTTTTCCTTCCTGGTGCTCTTTCCCTCCAACCCACGTCACCTCCTACTTCTTTCTCAGAGAGGCACTTTAGGAGCAGCAGCCAGCAGAGCACAGATGGCACCTGGATAGACACACTTTCCCCATCTCTGACGCAGGATATTGGTTCACAGCTGTGGCGGGTCTCCTCCCCAGGTCATCATTGTCATCTACCTGTCCGTGGTGGGTGCCCTCTTACTCTACATGGCCTTCCTGATGCTGGTGGACCCTCTGATTCGAAAGCCGGATGTGTACACTGAGCAATTCCACAACGAGGAGGAGAATGAGGTAACTGGGGCTCGAGGGCCAGGGCCCTGCTCCGAGGATGTGAGTCCCCAGTGCAGGATGCAAAAGAGCGTCACTTGGGCCCAGGTGGGGTGGGTGTCCCCCCTGCTCTCACTTCTATGCTCCAGGTTGTTCTCCTCCTGTTCAGATGAAGCAGGAGGTGGCCCTGGATGTCCCTGACCCTGGCCTCAGTGCACACTGAGTGAGCCGTGTCTTCCTTCGCGCCACGGGTCTAGGCATTGGGAAGAGAACCAATCAGGGCCAGTCACATGTTGTGGTAGATACACATAATACCCTGCCTGTTCAGACACTGGTGACAAGCTGGTGGGATACTTGGAAGCGGCAGATTTATTCTTTTGTTCACTACCCACAGACTTCTGTTGAGCACTTGCTCAGTTCAAAGCACAGCCCTGGGGTCTTGAGGGAAAAGTAGGATTTCAAGAGCAAAAGAGGAGTAAGGTAGATAGTGGTGCCATGTAGGGGGACGTCACCATATATGCATGAGGGATTTTGAGCATTTCAAGGATAAACGGGCCTGTAGGAATAGGGGCAAATAGAGCTGGCCAGTAAGTTTGGGCCAGATTATCATAGGCCTCAGATGTCATGCTAAAGGTTATTGGCTTTATTCAATAAGGTGGGGAAGCGCTGATGCCAAAGAGTTATGGACACCGTGGAGAGGAAACCAGGTTGGGATGGGAGGGCATAGTTGAAGAGCTCCTCGTGAGAGCAGGATGGGGCGTGCACTGTGGTGATGGGATGAGCCGGCGTGCTCCCTAGGAGAACAGAGGAACCTGCTTGCTGAGTAAAGACTGATAGTCCTTCATGCCTCTCTCTCCCTCACACACCAGCGCAGCAGCCAGCTGAGTGTGGGAGACTCAGGGCACCTAGCTGGTTTGCCAGCAGAGCGGACTGCTCCAGGCTACAGTTGCTTCTGTTCCAGTGAGCTTTGTGCCTAGGGCCTTGCTGCTGGAAGACCCTCTGTTTAGCCATGGAATGAGTGAGGCAGTCCATGATCTCGTGCGTGTCCAGAGGAGCAGCTAAAGGGGAAGTGTCTCAGCTGAATGCTGGGAGAATTAGTTGAAGAAACTGAGATGTTTAGCTTGTGGGGTTAAAACCAACTCAAGGAGGCACATGATCACTGCCTTCAGAAATCTGAAGGAGCAAGCTTGGCCTTACCCAGGGACAGAGGACCCACAGCTGGGAGTTGGAGGAGGAGATTTAATAAACTGGAAGAGGAGACTTCTTGCTGACAGTGTGATCTAAGGATGGAGTGGATGGGTTCCCTTGTAAGGCTGTGAGGAAGTTTCCCACCAAAAAGTGAATGCAGGGCTCAGGTCTTAACGTGTGAAGCTGCCAAGGGGACATGGATCTGGGCTGGCAGGACAGAACAGGTCAGGTCAAGGAGGAAGCCCTGGCTGGTCCCACCAACCTTGTCCCTTCTGTGTACAGGCCCAGGGTGTCTCCAGTCTGCCTGAGGCCACCAGCTAGTGTGAGTTTGGTCAAAGGTGGAGCCGAGGGGATTGAGCCTTGCCCAGTTGGAGCTGGGGGCTGGGTGGCGATGGCACTGGCCTTTGGGTGGTCTATGTTCAAGAGGAAACCTTGCATGCCTACCTGGTTATTAATGTAGAGTAATAGCAGCTCGGATAGGGGAGGAGCATCGCTAATAAACACCCAGCGATTAGGGGTAATGTGGTAATTGCAGTCCTGGCTGGGGGAGTAATTGAGAGATGCAGCCTGATCATTTTCCTGGAATGCATGGCTCTCGGGCACAACCTTGTCATCTCTACTGCCGTCCTAGCTACGGAGCCAGAGGGAGGGCAGCTTGCCATCTCTGGGTCTGAGCCCAGGCCTCTCTTTACCCCAGGAGACTCCCACTTGGAGCCTGTATGAAGGGTCTTAGGGAGTAAGGAGGGGTTATATTTGGTCAGCCCATTTCCCAGAAGCAGAACCTGAGTCAGAGAGAGGACGTTGATTTCCTAGGGGCATCTTTTGGCTCAGTAGGAAGGAGGATTATCTAAGGAGGGGACTTGGAGGGCAGTAGAATATAACAGGTGGCACTCAACACTGAAGCTGGCGAGGCCGCCTCTGTTTTATAGAGGAGATTCCTGCCCTGGGTGGACAGGATAATACCCCCTCACCTCCCACCCCGAGGTTCTAAAAGGTCATAAACGTGTTCAGTTTCTTGGATACCTGGATCTGAGGTGCAGATTGAGGGCCATGGCGGGTGGATCTCATCGTGCCCTTGGGTGGGTAAGGAAATGCCCTCTAGTCCTTCATTTGGTATCCCCTCTTCATCCCTCATCTCCTGGGATTCTGTATGGTGTCCCTGTCATAGGTACCTGTGGTTCAGTAGCTCTGCTTCTCCCGCTATATTCAGAAATGCTGCAGGTGGCACCGTGTTGAGATTTGCACAGGCCTCGTGTCTGCCCTCAGGGGTATAAGCTTCAAGACAGCCAAAGCCAGGTAAATGAGCAGGGACCATAAAGGCCTGCAGTAAGGTCCAGCCTTGTGAGGCAGGTGGTCAGGTGAGGAAGCTGGGTGGATGCTTTGGGAGGTTCCTTCCCACTGGACAAGGGCTGGGGAAGTTGTCTTTGTCTGTGTGCTGGTCTGAGGAGAGCTTTCTGGCAGAGCAGGATTTGCAGAGGCAGCTTCAGATGGATGGGAAAGTGACAGGTAAACTGCTACAGGGAGGATGGGCAGGGTACCAGGGCTAGACACAGCCCAAGGAGCTGGTCTTTACGGAGACTGAGGCCCTAGTCCTGCATGGTGAGGGGTAATCTGCTGGCCCGCTCCACTCAGTGCACAAGGAAAGAGAATGTGGGGAGACTTGGGATTGGGGGGCAGGGAGAGAGTAGTCATAGGCCCCCAGCTAAGCAGCAGGAGAGCCAGAGCTGTAGCCATGTATCTGGGTTTATTAATGGTCAGTATTTTCCTTAAGAAGGAGGCTATAACCCCAACACTTTGGGAGGTTGAGGTAGGAGGATCGCTTGCGTTGGAGACCAGCCAGGGCAACACAGGGTAACCTTGTAGCTAAAAAGAAAAAAAAAAAATTAGCTGGGTGTGGTGTATACCTATAGGCCTAGTTACTCAGAAGGCTGAGGTGAGAGAATCACTTGAGCCAAGTGTTTGAGGCTGCAGTAAGCTGTGATTGTGGCACTGCACTCCATCCTGGGTGACAGAGCGAGACCCTGTCTCCAAAAAACAAAAGAAAAAGAAAAAAAGACAAGACCATGTCTCTCCTGGGCTGGAGGGATTTAGTTTTCACCACAAGACCCAAGAAGCACAAAGTCGGAACAGCTTCTCAGGGTTCCTTCAGAGAACACCTAGGCCTGCACAGCTAGGTGACTTTAGAAGGAAAAGAGATCTAAGCTCCAGAGGTTTCCAGACCCCTTAGAAGTCAGAGGTAAGATGTGGAGGTCAGAGATTTCTCAGGGTTGAGGGCCTCTTGACTTCTGTGGCTAGGAGCTCTCTTGCCCTGGGGTGGAGGACTAAGAGAGGAAGGGGAGGCCTCCCCCACAGCCTCAGCCTGAGTCCGTGGAGGAAGATGAAAGCCTGTCGTGTTCCCTTTGAAAGCTCTGGCAGAGCCTCAGTGGACCCGATTGCTGGGCGCTGCCTCCCCTGGGATTCCAGCCGCATTAGGCCTAATCCCTGGGCTCAGACACCCTTTGAAAGGAGGAAGCAAGCATGTTTGCTGGGGCAGAGACGGCAAACAGAGCTGTTTTAGATGTGCAGGTTGGGCCCTCTTTGAAGAGACATAGAGCTGCTCTGAGGCTCGGATGTCTGCTGCTCACAGGGGTCTTCAAAGTACTTAGCCTCCCGGGGAGGTGGGCAGAGTTCTGAGCCCTCTTTGGGTGAGGGTGTGCCGGGGAATTAAGGAAAGAGGCTGGTGATGTGGGAACTGGAAAATACATAGGTACTGGGGAGAAGAGAAGACTCAGACCACCGAGGCATGGTCTCCCTTCCTCTCTGAGGAGGGGTGCACAGCTGTGTGCTGAGGGCCCTGGCCGGGGGGAGCTGACAGTGAAACACGAGGGCAGTGCAGACAGCTGCCTATCCCCTGAGGGCAGGGCAGAAAGGTGGGTGATCAATAAACATTTCCAGAGCCTCCCTTAGAGCCAGCACAGCACAATAGTTAGGCACATAGCTTTGGAATCACAGTCCCGGGTTGAAGTTGAGCTGTGCCCCTTACCATCCATGATGCTAGCTTCATGGTTTAGTTTTCTAAGTCTGAAATGGGCATAATCCGCATCTCCACATACCTGTTGGGATAGTGGGTGTGGAAGCTGTACAGGTGTTTGCTTGTCCTTACAAATGAGATATATCTTTGGCCTTAACACTTAAGCAGTGTTCAGATTGCTGCAGGGAAGGCTGAGGCCCAGATACACGTACAGATACAGTACAAGTAAAGAAAGGACGGGTGGACCAGTCAGATGATAGGACAATGGGGAGGTGAGGCTAGGGATGTGCAGCTCAGCCAGCCCAGAGGCTGCCATGTTCAGCAGGGTGTTATTTTTAAGCTGCTGGGTCACCAGCCATGGTTTTTGAGCAGGGGAATGGCGTGATTTGGGCTGTCCTAGGAAAGTGACTCTGGCAGCAGCATGTAGGAGGTCAGGGTGAACCTCAAAGCAGAGAGACATTTGGATTTGGTTAAGCAGAAAGAATTTGGGTTAAACTTGGAAAACTCAAAGAGACTGTGTAGTCCCCTTGCTAATGGGCCATTCTTTGCTGAGTTGCTGGTAAGTGACAAGACTGTCTGGTCCTGCTCCTGTGCCTAGAATGGTAGAGAGGGGAAGGGACAGCCAAAGAGGGGAGAGCACATGAGGTGGGTTCTCGCTTTCCTTCGTCTCTTTGTCATCAGAGAGACTTACCCTATCTATATACTCGAGTATAAGCCGAGTTTTTTCGGCCCCAAATTTTTGGCGCAAAACCCCAAAACCGGCCCAACTTGGTGCCGAAAAAAATCGGCGTAAACTACGCGATAGAGCGTGAGCCCAGGCCTGGGG
>CAUYPK010047625.1:0-24048 GCA_963574355.1 Loris lydekkerianus
TCCCTCCTCAGAAGCAGCATAACAAAATCCAAACTTGGCAAAGAGCCACAGTATACAAAATAATGATAAGAGGCAAAGAGCCGCATTCATTTTGGCCGGGAGCCGCATGAGGCTCGAGAGCCGCGTGTTCGCCACCCCTGGTATACTACATGTGATCTTCTGCAACATACTAGTATGTAGTCAGCTATATATTTTAATTTTGAAAAAAGTTTTTTCCAAGAGTATGTTTTTAATGTTTAAATTTACAGCTTAACGCCACATTCTCTATGGCTTTTCTTTGGTGACTTCTAGGTACCTCCCTCTCAGGAGGAAGAGCATTGTATATTGAACTGCTCAAATCAATCAACATTAACAAAAATCCTCAAGCTAGGACATTTAAAAAAATATGAATGACTAACCTGTACCTTTGTTTATGAAAAGCATTGAAATGGAAACTTCTAAATTCACAATTTTCAAGTAAATGTAAAGCAGAGCTAATGTATCAAAGGGAATAGAAAATATATCAGAAGTGACTCATTGTCAAAAGGCTTTAAAGAAATAAATCCCACATAATTAGTCCTCCTCTAAAGAAAATGTGTTAACATTGGCATTTTTAGAGAAATATTATTGTTTCTTCTTGATTTCCCAAAAGGATGGAAAATGTACTAAGAGAAAAATCAACTAGAATAAGTCAGCTCACTCACGAGAAATACCCTTGAGTAGTTATAAAGGTATTCAAGACATTCTTTTAAGATGACAAAAGTCAGGATGAACTGGAGAAAGAATTCAAAAGTGGTAGCTACATCTTCTCATCAGTCCACATGGAATCTACACACTTATAACTCCTACCCTTTTCAGTGTATTGTCTGTAGATGATTGCTCTTAAAATTAAATGATTTGGTACATTATAGTGATTGAAACAAGAAAGGGAAAGGGACTTTATTGGAGAGTGACAAAAAAATTTTTTGTTAAAAATTTCTATCTTCTTGGAATGGAAAGCTTTCAGTCCAGTGCCTAAGATCATTATTAACTTGCCCTCCTTTCCTTTTTTAGTTTTGGTGTCCACTGCAGGTTTCATTTCCTCTAATTATTTTGCAAGCTTTTCCTCCTCTTCCACCTTTTCCCCGGAATGGAGGTCCGGGAATTTGTGTCCTAGGCCTAGAGGTGAACTGAATAACTTACGTCTTGATTTCTTCTGGACTGCAGTGTAAGCAGAAATAGGTTGGCATAAACTCTTGAGACAGGAGCCTCTGTATCTTCCCTCAAACCTTGGACAGCTCCAGTTACTGTTTCCCCAGAGCGGCGTCAATCCTCTACTGGCAGTGGTCCAGGGCTGCTGCCAGCGGTCTGACCTCCAGGTGGCAGCAGAGGCACCTTGTGCTACGACGTCTCCTGCAGGTCAGGCAGGCTGCTGCTGAGCCCAGATAGACACAGTACACTGGCGGCTGTACACTCAGCTTTTAACAATAACATTAGTCTATATTCATTCAATTTGCTGCTTTTTGTATTCTCTTAATATTCAAGTTTAGTTATGTAGTCTGTCTAGTCTTACTGCTACTAATTAATGAATATTTTTACATACAAAAAATAGGTTCTATACTAGAGTAGAAAGTTTACTCCATGGACAAGCACATTTCCTCTATTATAACTGCTTGCTCCCCCAAAATAGTTGTGGTGGCTGTAGCTACCACTTCTTTTCCTGCTCTTTATCTGGTAAGACTCCATTTATAGTCTATTATTCCATTTAACGTTGGACTTGTAAGCATGCTTCGCCTTTGCCAATGAAATGGTAAAAGCCCTGGCTGCTCCAGCAGAAGCTTTAAGTATTTTTGTATAGTTTAATTTGAGCTTACTTCTCTGTGTGCCTGTCAAATAGGAGCTCTTTCATCACTAAATATAGAATCAGAAAGTATATGGAAAGGATATGGACTTGATTCCCAGCCTAGAGCAAAGCCACAGAAGCTAAACCACAGCTTTTGATGTACTATGTAATCAATAAATAAACATCTGATGTTAAACCCACTGTTATATGATGCACTAAATATATCTTAGCAAAATCTGGCCAATCTATGCTTGTGACACAAACAGCTTTGGCAGGAATAAGCATTGACTATCAGCAACTAATTTTCTCTTCTATGGTTAGGAATTGTTTCTAGGAAGTGGCTACCAATCCAGAGAAGTTGTTCAAGATTCTTGAGGAAAATCTATATAATCCATCTGACTAGCCCAAGAGAATAGAAAACTGACTAGAAATGTTGCATATCAATTGCTGTCCAAGGTTATTAGAGCCCTTTATTACATCTTTATGTTTTTAATTTCTATAGTGATGTCAGAATCTGGGTGTAGAGATGGCAACTTAAAAAATACAAAGAACGCTGGATCTCTTAAATAGTTACTTAAGATATTAAATATATTAAATATTTAAGATATTTTCTAATATTAAAGATATTAGAATGTTCCTGAATGTATAATCAAATTAGATTCAATAAGCTATGAATATTAGGGAAATTACCTTACATAGGCATTAATTCTTGTCCACCAAACACAGCCTGTAGTTGATCCCTGTGTCCTTTGCTCTTGATGGGAAGTTCAGAACAAACCAAAGGAAAAGTTTGGAAAGGAAAATTGATAATCCTACAAGTGCGGGATACTTAATCCCAGTCACATCTGCTCAAAAACGACCTTTCTCTATACTTCTCTCTCCTTTTAATTGTGGCATATTATTGCCTTCACTTGCCATCTCTTATTGCATCTATTCCTGATAAATTATAATTTTACTGTAATCATGGTCTATGTCTTTCTTTAAACATCATTTTGTCATAAACCATTTGCTGATGGTTATAGACATATAATGAACTTTTAATAAAATGCCTTATATAAAACATCTTGCTAGTTTTAATAAAATTTCTAATGATCTGTAGATGTGTTCATTTTCCACATATAATCATATCATTGGTCTTAATTTTTACACAATACATTAACACAAAATCATAGACATTTCTAAGCCCCCTACTTATACACTCCCCATCCTCTTCAACTGTTCCAATAACAATTTTGTTATGACAAAATTTTGCTAACTTTTATTGTTATGGCAATGTAGATCAATTTCATTGTCTTAGAGACTTCTCATGGATATCATTCTGAAATTTCCCATGGTGAAGTGGTTGGTTCTGCCTGGCTTTAAAACCTGTATCTTTCTCTTTCTTTCTTACTACCAAGTTTGTTTAGGCCATTTACTCATCTTTTCCTCAGGAGAAAATTATGAAAGGTAAACAGTTTAAGAAATTTTATGCAAAAATGTATTTATTCTATGATTGTACTTCATTTGTATTTAGACTGGTATAGATTATGAGATTAGAAATGATTTTCACTCTAAACTTTGGGGAATTAAAGAATATTTCCTTGGCTTTAAGTATCACTCATAGGAAATAAAATAACAATCTAATACATATGAATATGTGTAAGAGTGTGTTTTCCCTGGAAACTATTATAATCTTCAATTTGTTTCCAGTTTTCTAATATTTCAGAATAATATACATTTGTGCAAATCTATTTTCTTTCATCTGCTTATCCCTGCATAAACTCTTTGGATTTAAATATTCTTCTCTATGTTCTGGTACATTTTTTAGAGGTTTTTGTTCATATCTTTATTCTTGAATACTTATATTGTTTGTTTTCCTTTTTTCTTCTTTAATGATGTTAGATGGATATTTGGATCTACTGTTCTAATTTTTAAACCTTGTTTGTGCATAGGAGGTAAAATAAACTTTAACTTTAAATTATTTTATTTAATTTTTATATTTGGAATTAGGTTTTTAAATATTTTCAAGGATCTTTTAAGATTAATACCACATAATTTTGTTTTATTCTCTCTGTATTATCTCAGTTTCCTTTTTTAAAAAATTTTCATTCCTCTCATGCATGAAAATGGCTTGTCTAAAATTTTGCATCTTTGGACCACTACTCTTAAGTAAAATGTTTTTTAAAAAGTCATTGTAAACTCTCTATCCTTAAAATACTCTGTCCAAGAGTATACTTCACTGTCAGGTACTCCTTTCTTACGTGGAGACCTTGACTCTTTCATACAGGTAGTCCAAGATTCTGTCTCCTTGAAGTGTAGCTGTGAAATGACAATGATAGCTATTCTGAGGCTCTAGGTCAGCGGTTCTCAATCTGTGGGTTGCAACACCTTTGGGGGTCAAAAGACCCTTTCACAGGGGTTGCCTTAATACATCCTGCATATCAGATATTTACATTATGATTCATAACAGTAGCAAAATTACAGTTATGAAGTAGCAAGGAAAATAATTTTATGGTTGGAGGTCACCACAACATGAGGAACTGTATTAAAGGGCTGTGGCATTAGGAAGTTTGAAAACCACTGATCTAGATGCACATCCTATCTTTGTCCTAATTAATTTTTTTGATTCATTCTTTTACATTTTTAACCTCTGGAGGGTTTTTTTTTTTTCCCCTACTTTTCTTAGTCTATTTAGCTGTGGATTTGTTAACATGCTATAATATTTTATCTAGCTCTTTAGTGTTTTCTAACAAGAAATTTCTGTAGTTATCTGGATCCTGATAGTAGAGAATGGAATACACAAAGGCTCACTTATAACATAGGATGTCCTCAAACAGCACTGGGAGTTCAGGGTTCTCACATACTGTAACAATTCATGTCATAATTCTTTATTCTTGCCTAACTTCTCACTAAATGAAAGAGAAGGAGGAAATTCAGTTCTATTCTTAGATTTTCAACTACTGCAAGTCTCAGCCATCTTGATTGGTTAAAAAACAAGCGAAAGAGCTCTCATTAGCAAGGTCCCATGTTCTTTTCTCTCTTCTTCCAGATCACTCCGCTATGACTATGCATATTAGTTTCCTGTGGGGCTCTACTGAAGACAAGAAAAAAATAGTTACAACACTCTAAGACACTGACTCTCTTGCCATCATTCCTCATCCCCACTTCGTTTTCCTAGTTTCTGACATACATGGGTAAATGATCTGATCTGCAGATGTAAGCAACTGTTTCTCTATCCCATAACAGGCATCCTTGCCTTCCCCACTAGGAATGCAGAAGTCTTCACTGCTCTTCAGCCTCACTCAACTCAGACTGTTTCAAGTATTATCTTCCAATCAACCCCTCACTTTTTTTCCTGACATGTATGTAGGTGTTTTTCAACATTGCTAGTTTCAAGCGAAACTAGCATAATAGCATAATTTAAAAGACTTTGTGTACATCTAACTTGATAAACTTTCTTCAGTGCAAAAACAATGGCCCTGATACTAAATCTGACTCTGATACTAAATCTGACTCTCCAGCTGGAGTTTCTTCTTTCACTGTAATGGCTTAATAATTGGGCATTTTGTCAATACATTTCTGTGATTATAGCACCTTAACGCCAGAGTTATACATCGCTAATGTGATACTGGAAGGTGTTTTCCGATGCTTTCATCCAAACCACCCACATTGATTCTCGCTAGTCCAGGTTGGGTCATTTACTTACATCTGAGTTAATCATGTTTCTGACACATGACTCATAAAGAATGTTTCCGACCATTCTCAGAGCCAAAAAGGTGTCATCTCCAAAATTACTGTTACTCAAGAGAGAAGGGTGATTCTTCATGGAGGTTGGAGGAAGACAAACACAAGTAAATAAACGTATATATGGTAAATAATACTAAAGATATTCAGTATGTAGTCAAGACAGTGTCTACTGTCATTAACCACATTCCACAATGCAAACTGTTAAGAAAAATTTAATATCACAGGAAGTATTTTAATGCTTGATTTTAATATATTTTTCTAATTTTTCACATTTAATTGAAGCAATATTACCAACTACAAGTTGTAATTCTAGCAAAATAATTGGAAAAGTTATTAGCATTTTATGAATGATAAATAATCAAAATATTTTCTACTGAATATCTTTTTCAACAAAAAGTATTTTTTATTAAATCACAGTAAACCACCAGTCAACAGAATTATGAACGTTTTAATTTTAATATTTGCTTAAAAATAAGATTTAAAAGGTAAGGCTATCCTATTAAAACATAACCAAAAGCAAATAATTTTTAAAAAAGTATGTAAAAGATATTTCCAATTTGGAAGAGAAAATTAATTATTATTATGGAAGAATATATAAGTTGAATATTATGTACCACTTAGTTCTACTTTTTCTTCTCAGCCCTTTAAATTCAAAGAAGTGCTATTTTGATGCTACTCTAATTTTTATTAAGTAGCTTAGGAAGTTTAACAATAGAAGCAACTTACTTTTCCCAGTCTACAGATTCAAATCCTATTCTGTTATCAACCAATTACTCAGTCTTTTAAAATCTTCTTTTTATATGTTTTATAAACATCTTCAAGTAGAAACATTAATTTTTAAAGTTGACATTTCTAAATATATTGTGCAATATTGCCTACATTGTAAGTAAATCTAATATATTAAGAGTAATCAAATATCAGTGCATCAATAGGTCCAGATTTATGAACACACTTCTGTTATAATGTTGCTATCCCACAATAATTAAAAAAAAATAGAAATTCTTCATGTGGTTCAAACATCAATGTATTTATAGGAACATAGACATAAGATCTAAGTTTGTTTTCTGTCTGTCATATGGCAGGATATTTAATTAAATATTATTATATTTTCATCTTAATAATATCTCTATTAATGTCTATAGTGTTTGAAGAAAACTTTTGTGGTTAAAAATGTCTTACCAAGAAAGATGCAGCATCAGTGTCACTGATCACTCAATAGGGCAAAGATATTGAGGTAGGATGATCACTGGAGCCCAGAAGTTTGAGCTTATCATGACATATGATCATGTCACTACCACTGTGTTCCAGTCTGGACAACAGAGAAAGACCTCCTCTCTTTATTTTATTTTTTTTTTAAGTACACATATTTATTCTTCATTTGGAAAAAAGTGAGAAAGTTGATATCATTCTCCCAACATTAGTGCCAGTTTAATCCCCTGCCTCAGATAAAATCCTACTTTCTTGGTAGCTTGTTTTATTTATTTTATTATTAGTGTTATTATTTATTTTTAATATTAAAATTATATATATTTAAGCATGAAATGTGATGTTTGGTGTATGTGTATACACAAACATACATACAATGTGGAATGATTAAATCAAACTAATTAAAATATCCATCATCTCATGTATTTATCATTTTTTTCTGATGAGAACATTTCAAATTGACTTTCTTGCAATTTTGAAATATACAAGATATTATTAGCTAGCTATAGTCACCACTAGATCTAAAAAAACCCCAAAAAACGTAGTCCTGTCTAACTGAAAGTGTTTTCTCTTTGGCCAACTTCTCTCCAGTCTCTGTACCCCCAACTTCTAGTAACCACCATTCCACTCTCCTCCTCTGTGAGTGTCATTATTTTAGATTCTACCTATGAGTGAGATCATGCAGGATTTATCTTTGTGCACCTGACTTCTTTTACTTAGATAATATCCTCTAAGTTCACCCAAGTTGTTACAAATGATAAAATTTCTCTCTTTATTGTTTCTGAAGAGTATCCCATTGTTTATATGCACCACATTTTCTGTACCCTTTAATACCTCAATAGACACTTAGATTATTTTTATACCTTGGCTGTTGTGAATGATACTGCAGTGAACATGTGGATGCAGCTATCACTTTGACACAGTGATTTCATTTGGGGGGAGGGATACATAGTCTTAGAAATTGACTTGGTGGATAGCATGACAGTTGTGTTTTTAATCTTTTGAGAGCCCAATATACAGGTTTTCATAATAGGTGCACTAGTTTACCATCCCATCAACAGTATCTGAGGGTTTCCTTTTCTCTTGTTACCAACTGTATTTCTGATAATTACCATGATGACAGGTATGAGGTGATGTCTCATTGTGGTTTTAATTTGCTCTCAATGATTTGTAATGTGGAACTTTTTAAAAAAATACACATCTTGGCCACTTTTACATTTTCTTTGAGAAATAAGTATAGACCTTTGGTTCACTTTTCAATTATGTATTCTTATTCTTCACAGGCAACCTCTGTCATATATTTTATCTGTTTTTTATTCTGTTTTCTTTCATATCTCTAAATAACAATCTGTTTTATTCATTGTTTGGCTTTGCCACATTTTTATTTATTTTCTCACTAAAGACATTGTTTACTCTCCTATTCTGACCCACTTAAACATACACATATTCTCTTACCTTGTTTTCCTAATAAATCCATACTTCAGTTGGGAAGGGTTAAAGCATATTTATTATTTTATTATTTTTTAAATATATATATTTATAATATACAATTTAAAGAGATCACTGTTGATAACATTAACTTGCCAACAGGAGATAGGGAAAACATGTCTAAATTACATTATGTGAAATACATATACACAGCTGTATATGTAGTGTAGAACATCTATGTAAAAACTTACATGTGTGCCAGTTTTTACAAAACTTCTATGAAAGCATGCTTATTGGCAACTTTGCAGAGGAAAATTTAGCAGTTATGTGAAGAGGTGCTGAAATTAAAATAATTTCTATACTTTTTTTATAATTTATTTTATACATGTAAATACATACTTATCGAGATGAATTAGTCAAATGAAATGATAAATTATAACTGGTAGTATTATTTTGTGGATGTGCTATATATATGTAGTTGAGCTATGGCTTGAAAGGCCTAAAGAGAAATATTATATGTAGGAGACATAAAAGTAAAAAAGGGAAGAGAAATTTAAATGTCTACTTTTGAGCATATGGATCTACTTGAAGCATTTCTTTCATGTTTACATGAATGGAGCTGGAACATATTCTTCTTAGTAAAGTATCTCAAGAATGGAAGAAACAGTACCCAATGTACTCAGCCCTACTATGAAACTAATTTAGGGCTTTCACATGAAAGCTATAACCCAGTTATAACCTAAGAATAGGGGAAAGGGGGAAAGGGGGAGGAGGGGAGGGGAGGGGAGGGGAGGGGAGGGGAGTGGAGGGAGGGGTACTGGTCGAATTACATCTGCGGGGCATCTTACAAGGGTATATGTGAAACTTAGTAAATGTGGAATGTAAATGTCTTGGCATGGTAACTGGGAAAATGCCAGGAAGGCTATGTTAACTATTGTGATGGAAATGTGTCAAATGGTCTGTGAAGCTAGTGTATGAGGCCCCATGATCATATCAATGTATGCAGCTATGATTTAATAAAAAAAAAATAATACCTGCTCTCCACAAACAAAAATTTATATTCATTTTATGCCTTCTTTTCATGTAAAGTCAGATCTAATTCTACTTTTTAATAACATTTGAGAAATAATTTTGAGAAACACAATTATGAAAATGTGTGCCTTTTAATAAATAATAGTAAACAAACATCCTATACATTTATCATCCTCATGGGCAACAGTAGTGAAAGATTCCATAACTGATACAGAAGGAGAGATTGGCTTTGAACCCATGAGCAATCATGAGTGTTTTTGATACCGAAGTGTCAGGTTCTTGGTCTCCGCCATTTGACAGACCACAGGATAAGTGGTAAGTCAGGATTTATTCACAGAAACAAAAATAACAACAACTACAAAAACCAAACCTTCTGGCAGAGAGAACCCAGGAGGCGAACAAGCTCTCCTGCTCCCTCTTCCAGGTCTCGTCAGGCACTCTGCTCAGTAGTTTATATAGTGACAGGGGGGTTGTTATGCCCAACTCAATGTTGTCTTTAGGGTGTGGGTCTTTGTCAGTTACAGCCAGCTGTCCAATGAACTCTCAGGCCTTGGAAACTTACATGAAATCCCCCAGTCAGAAGTGCATGGGGAGGAGACAGCAAGGCCAGTGTCTCCCCCCCTCAGGTGTCCGCCCCTTTCGGCAAGTTGGTTCTTCCATCTGCAGCAGAATCTATACTTCCAGGGCTAAAGGGGCAGGTCATAGTGCCACCTTGTCCTGCATCATTTTGACTCAGATAAAGTATAGTTCTCCCCTTACTAATAAAAAAATAGAATAATATCTAGAAGAACATTTTAATAAGACTATCTTAAAGGAATTTAATTTAGTTATGAAGTGGCTGCTGTAAAGATTTTTTGATTACAATATTCAAAGTGAGTAATAAAATTTTATTTATTTATTTATTTCTGAGACAGAATTTTACTATGGTGCCCCCTGTGACATCACAGCTCACAGCAACCTCCAAATTTTGGGCTTAAGTGATTCTCTTGCCTCAGCCTCCCAAGTAGGTGGGACTACAGGTGCTTGCCACAAGGCCAGGCTATTTCTTTCTTTCTTTCTTTCTTTCTTTCTTTCTTTCTTTCTTTCTTTCTTTCTTTCTTTCTTTCTTTTTCTTTTTTTTTCTGGTTGTAGGTGGTTGTTGTTTGACAGGCCTGGGCTGGGTTCAAACCCCGCAGCTCTGGTGTATGTGACGTCGTCCTCGTCGCTGAGCTACAGGCACTGAGCCCAGCAACAGATTCTTTTTATTTCATTGTTCTTTGTTTCTTTGATAGTAAGCTGCTAGTCACAATTGTGATATAATCAAAGCTATGCTCAGTCATAAAAGTGAACAAATTTCTACCATTGTACTGTATTCTTGGATGCCAAGTCTTCACTGAATTCTCTAAATTGTTTCTAGCTTTTTGACACATTTATACAGATGAACAACTCATTGCAGTCTAGTTATAATTAAGAAAATAAACTTTTATTATTAAGAAAATTTCTCTAATTTACAAAAATACAGAAAATTTTCTTAACATATCACAAAATACTCCCAGTTTTATTGTATGTATGTATTCATTATATCTGAGACACCAAAAGAAAAAAAATACATACAAAACCAAGTTTTATAAAAAGCATAAGCATATTATTTAATGCTAATAAAGCAGACAGCATTACTAATTATTGAACTAACATTTTCAATGTACAAGGTATTCATGAAAATGTTAGTTCAATGTAAGATTTTTATAAATACATAATTTGATTAGAACTATAAGAGATATCTTGAATACTACAGCATAAAAGCTAATATGAGTCATAGAGTTGATGAATATTTGAATTGATTTCATGTGGTCACCATTAATACAAAGATTCTGTGAACATGATATCACAATGCTTTCCCAAGTGGTTTTACCAATGTATATTCCCTCATCTGTAATAGTTACCTTCTCCCCATTCTCAAAAATTTCTGATATTTTCTATCTTTTGATTATCATAACTTTGCGTGGTATCTCATTGTAAGTTTATTTTCTGTTTCTCATGTGATTGAGGTTCTGCAATTATTTGTTAAGTGACATTGGGATATTCTTTGGTAAAGTGCATGTTCAAAATCCTGCCATAATCACTTATATTATTCATTATTTTTGTCTTTTCTTCATTTTCAACTTCCATACTAAAGAACACAAAAATTTTATTTCACATTTATTTTTTATTTTTTATTTATTTATTTTTTTTTTTGAGACAGAGTCCCACTATGTCACCCTCGGAAGAGTGCCAACACATCTCACAGCAACCTCAAACTCTTGGGCTTAAGTGATTCTCTTTCCTCAGCCTCCTAGGTAGCTGGGAACACAGGCGCCTGACACAACGCCTGGCTATTTGTTGTTGCTGTTGTTGTTGCTGTTGTTATTGTAGCATTGTTGTTTGGCAGGCCTGGGCTGGGTTGGAACCCACCAGCCCTGGTGTATGTGGCCAGCGTCCAAGCCATTCAGCTACAGGCACCAAGCTTCACGTTTATTTTTAGATGTTTATAGAGTTAAACTTACCATTTAAGACTTTTATTCATATTAAATTAATTTTGTATACAGTTTGAGGTATACAGTAGGAGATGGACAGGCTTACTAGCTCCATTTTTTTCTAGCTCCGTTGACTCTTTAATTCTACTTTTCTACATAAGCATTGCTACACTAAAACCATACTTCCTTGATTTCTGGTGAGTTTGGAATGCAGTAATATCAGCCTTACAACTTTTCATTGTTTCTTAAAATTATTTTGAATGATTTATTTTTATATCAACTTAAAAATCACCAGTAGATTTCTAGAAAAAAAAAATCCTCCATAATTTTCTCTGGGATTTCACTGAATCTCTAGACCAATATACAGGCAATTGTTATATTTAAAACATTATCATCCAGTTCATGAATTATGTATTTATAAGGATCTTACCTAATTTTTTTTAGTGATTATTGATGTTTTTCATCACAATTTTTAAAATTTATAGCAGAATGCTTCACTGCTTTTGGTAGAAATATATGCAGTACTATTTTAAAATTTTGATTTCCAAATATTCATTGTCATTTTTATCCATATATTGTCTTTGTTATTTTTATATAGAAAAAAAACAATGTTAAATGGTCTTACTAGTTCTAATAAATATTTTGTAGCTTTTTGTGGCTTTTTAATGAAGACAATCTGTCATCTAAAATAGAGAAAGTATCTTTCACTCTAATCAGTAGGTCTTTTATTTCTACTTCTTGTCTTTTACAATTAGAATTTTATATACAATGTTAAATAGGAATGGTGAGAAAAACATATCTTTATTTTTTTTTTCCAAGATGAAGTATCAAATTCCAGTTTTTCATCATAAAATATGATCTAATCATTATGATTTTCACAAATGTCCTTTATCAGTTGATGAAGTTGCTTTCTACTACTTGTACTCTGAGAGATGTTAAGATGAATGTGAATGGTTTCATGCATCTATTTATAGAATCTTAATATTTTTCCTCTTTATATTGTTAATGCTGTATTAAGAAAACAAATATTGATTGATTTTCCAAAAATGAATCAGTTTTGCACTACTATGAAAACACCACTTGATAATGAATGTTAATATTTTATATATGTGTTAATCTAATATGATTTTGAATGGAAGAATAAAATAAGAAAATAAACATCAAGGGTTAAGTGTGGAAGAAGATAGTAAACAGTGAGGCTTATCACAATATGTGAGTGATAATTGTAACTTGTTATTGCCCATAGCAATAACAGAAGATCTGTGGAACTGTGGTTAAATTTTTATATGAATTCCAAAGTTAGAATAATATGAATTGTTATTGACTTTCACATGAGGTATAAAAGAGAAAGTCCAGCGTTTTGTCCTAAGTAACTTACAGACAGAATTGCCATCAAATGTGATGGGAAAATATGTGGGTAAATCAGAGGGAGGGGTAAAGAACAAAATTTACTTCCAAATAAATCAAGTGTGAGATTTATGTTTAAGTGTACAATTGAAGTTGGGGACATAATGTTTATACACAAATCTAAACCGAGTTCACTTAATTACTTGGCTAGTGACTAAGAGAAGTAATTTTATTTCCTGATTCATGAAACAAGATGAAATTTCTTTATTTACAGTGATTTTTATTATTGCTGTTGGAAAGCTAATTTTGGTAATATCTCACCAAGTTATCATTTAGGATGGCACATAATAAAGTGTCATGTCAAAAATATACTAAAAATAACCACATAATAAACACATTGTAATTTCTTTGAACATATTTTTGTATTTGGAAATCTAAGGATCATTCCCATGAACATTTGTTATTACATTCTACATACCTGAAAGAAAGATTTTTATATAATGAAAGAAAACATACAGAATGCTTCTGTATTTGTATCACTGAACTGGTAACAGCTCAAATTTGTGAAAACTTTATTTGGAATCTTATAATTAAGATAATAATTTAAATAATAAACAGTGATATTTTCAAAGTCTATTAATTCTTTGCAATTTATAAGGGATGACTAGGCATAATGAAATCAATAATGCTTTTCACAAGACAGATGTTTTTCAAAGTAAGCCTAAGAAAGAAGTTTTTGAACACTGAAGGAGAAAGAGACAAAGATTCAGTATAATACAGTGCAAAAACAATTGCTAAAAAGCAGCATAAAATATAACATTTAAATAAAAATAATATAAAATTTAAGAGTAAAATAGTGTTACATATTAATATTTTAGACATTTTTGTAATGAAATTTAAAATGGTAAGCTCTCATGTGTCTGAAATAGCTTTCCTGTACCAAAAACGAAAAATTATTTCTAGATGAATTGGAAAAGTAACATAAATCAAAATGTCACCAATGAACTGTTACGCCTGTGAAATCTCAGCCCATCTCAGGTTTCACAGTCCCTCAAGTAGATATCACAGAGGAAGGGAGGCAAAATTAAACCCTATGAGGTGCTGTGTAACAACAATTACTAAATGAACAAATAACCAATGTTGTCCTTGGGTTTCCTATCACTATAGGGGGAATTAAATCACCGAAGGTAGAAGTCTATCAAGCTTATGGTCATTGTTGTACAACATTCCTAACACTAGATATCATATTATGGAGCATGAGAGATTAATAGACAGATATTTAGTTTTACCTAAAAACTGAGGTTTTTTTTTTTTTTTTTTTTTTTCTCACATGCCCCTGGATGAACAATACTGCTTTCTTTATAAAGTTATTTCCAAATATTATCTATAGATGAACCTTTGATCTAAAATAAAATATATAAACCTGAATATGTACATTTGAAAAAAATAAAATAAACCATTTGAAAAGAAAGTCTCTAGAAAAATGAGGTAATATTGTGCTTTTTGTAGGATTTTTGGCAGGATGCATATAACTCTGCAACTTTGGGTAAGATACATTTTCTAAGCCTAAATCTTTAAGTGTTAAATGTGAAAAACAACAAGGGTATAAGAATTAAATGAGATAGTGCTAGATATCTATTATTCATCAATAGATGTTCTTATGCTAGTTCATAAAGTTTCTGGACTTTATTAATAGGAATCAATTTAACTAGAAACAGATAATTAATACCTGTAATAACTTCAGTAAAAAAAGGACATATCAACAGATACCTCTGAGATACAAAAGATTATCTATGATTACTACAAAAATCTCTACGTCAAGAAATTTGAAATGTGGAGGAAATAGACCAATATCTGGAATCACACAATCTACCCAGACTTACTCAGGAAGAAATAGATCTCTTGAACAGACTAATATCAAGCACTGAAATTATAACAACAATTAAAAATCTCCCAACAAAAATAAGCCCCACATCAGACAGCTTTATGCCAGTACTCTATCAAACCTTCAAAGAAGAGCTTGTACCTAAACTAGGAATGGAATCAACAAAAAAGAAAAACTACAGGCTAGTTTCGCTAATGAATATCAATGCAAAAATACTCAGTAAAATCCTAGTTAATACAATATAGCCACACATTAAAAAGTTATACATCACACTCAAATAGGTTTTATCCCAGGGATGCAAGATTAGTTAAATGTAACAAATGCATAAATGTATTTCACCATATAAATGGAAGCAAAAGCAAAGACTATGGATCTTCTCCATAGATGCATAAAAAGCACCTGACAAAATTCTGCATTCTTTTCTGACAAAAATACTCAATAGGTACAGATGACACATTTCTTAAACTGATAAAAGCCATCTATGACAAACCCACAGCAAAAATCATACTGAATGGGGTAAAACTGAAAGCTTTTCCACTTAAAACTGGAACCAGACAAGATGTCTGCTATTACCACTGCTATTCAACGTAGTTCTCGAAGTTCTAGCCACTGCAATCAGGCAAGAGAAGGATATTAAGGGCAACCAGATGGGGGCAGAGGAGGTCAATCTCTCATTCTTTGCTGATGATATAATCTTATACTTTGAAAACCCCAAAGACTCAAGGACAGATTCCTGGAAGTGATCAAAATATACACTAATGTCTTGGGATATAAAATCAATATCCAAAAATCAGTAGCCTTTGTATACACCAATAAGAATCAAGCTGAGAAGCAAATCAAGTAAACAATCCCGTTCACAGTAGCTACAAAGAAAATGAAATAGCTGAAAATATATCTAACAAACATCTGAAAGGTGGTGGGTCTCTACAGAGAGAATTAGGAAACCCAGAGAAAAGTAATAGCAGAACACATTACAAAAGAAAAACATGCCATACTCTTGGCTGAGAAGAATTAACATTGTTAAAATGTCTATTCTACCCAAAGCATTCTACAGATTTAATGCAATCCCCATTAAAATACCAACAACATACTTTGAAGAACTGGAAAAATAGTTCTTCATTTTATATGGAAACAGAAAAAGATTCATATACCCAAGCCAAACCCAGAGGTGTCACTTTATCAGATTATGGTTATACTACAGGTTCTCAGTGATCAAAATAGTATGGTACTGGCACAAAAATAGAAACATGGATCCATGTTGCAGAATAGAAAATAGACAGATGAAATCTGACTTAATATTAACACGTGATCTTCAATAAACCAAACAAAAGCATACACTGGAAAAAGAGTGCATATTTAGGGCAGCACCTGTGGCTCAGTGAGTAGGATGCCAGCTCCCTATACTGGGAGTGGTGGGTTCTAACCCAGCCTCCGCCAAATTGCATCAAAAAATAGCTGGCCACTGTGGTGGGCACTGTTGCCCCAGCTACTTGGGAGGCTGAGGCAAGAGAATTGCCTAAGCCGAAGAGCTGGAGTTTGCTGTGAGCCGTGACACCATAGCACTCTACACCAAGGGCAACAAAGTGAGACTCTGTCTCTAAAAAATAAAAAAGAATGCCTATTCAATAAAGGGTGCTGGGAGAACTGGATATCCACATGTAAAGGACTGACACGGGACCTTCAGCTCTCACCACTTACAAAAATTGACTTATGATAGGAAAAAGATTTAAATGTAAGACACAAAACAATAAAAATCCTAGAAGGAAGCATTGGAAAACCCCTTGATTCTTGGTAAAGAATTTATGAAGACAACTCCAATGGCAATCACAACATCAAAAATAAGTAAGTAGGATCTCATCAATCTAAAAAGCTTCTACACAGTATGATTCCCACAGCTAAAGCTAACAGACAACATTCAGAATGGGAGAAGATATTTGCATGCTGCAATCCTGACAAAAGACTGATAACTAGAATTTACAGATAACTCAAATTAATCAACAGGAAAAGAGCAAAAATCCAATTTAAAAGTGGGCAAGAAACATGAAATGAATGTTCTCTGAGGAAGACACATGAATGACAAACATGAAGCAATGCTCATTGTCCCTAGCTATCACAGAGATGCCAATCAAAACCATTCTGAGATATCACCTAACCCAATGAGAATGGCCCACCTCACAGTCTCAAACCTGCAGATGTTGTTGTGGATGAGGAGAAAAGGGACACTTTTACAGTGCTGGTGGGGTTGCAAATTAACATAGTCTCTGTGAAAAGAAGAATGGGGAATCCTCAAAGGGCTAAAAATATACCTTCCATTTTATCCTGCAATCCCATTAGTAAGTATCTTCCCAGAAGAAATAAAATTATTTTATCATAGCTACATTTACATAAAAATGTTCATCGCAGCTCAATTCAAAATGACGAAAACATGTAATCAACCCAAGTGCCCATCAAACACATGAATGCATTAGGAAACTGTGATATATGTATACCATGAAATACTATTCAGCCATAAGAAGAGATGAAGCCTTTATGTCGTTTGTATTGACCTAGATGGAGTTTAAGAATATTCAACTTAATAAAGTTTCATAAGAATGGAAAAGCAAATATCCAATGTACCGTCCTATGGCCCCATAGCCTGAGCACTACAAGTACATGTTACAAAGCCCTTACTACGGCTAATCCTCAGTGATCGGTCATAGGAGTCAGCTGCTGCTTCTTGTGTTTCCTAATATTCCTAAATCATCTCTTAAATCTAGTTCTCATTAAGATAATTGGGCACGTTTGGGCAATGTTACTGCATGTCAGGATACCACTTTGCATAGATATTTTCAAATGATTCAGAATGCATAAAGATAAAATAAACATTTGTTCAATAACACGATGAGGGCATAATCTAGGATTATCATTTTCAGATGTATCCTTTAAACCTAGATTCACTGGTTTTTGACCCACCATAACATTGACAGAATAGTTGTCAAAGACAGGGGCTATATTCTCCATGAAACACACTGGTGTGTAACAGAGCAACAGTAACGCCCCTGCCTATCCAGATCCAACCTTTGCATACTTGATAACCTGTATCTGGGACGCTGAGGACCAGGCAGCTGTGCTGGCTATGTCTAAGGCCCAAAGCTTCTCATTCGTGCTAACTTCTACTTGCCTAGCAGGCTATTTAAGGACTAGCTCATTCCTATGAAATATATTTTGTTTGAAAATGAAAGCCCCAGATTAAGAGTAACTAACTAACCTAAAACACTCTATCAGCTGTCTAACATTGCATCTCTATAGTACAGCTCCTTCATCTATCCAATAGTTTATCATCTAATAACTATAGCTTCAAGTATAAATTAAGATTATATATGTGAAATCCTAAAAATCGTTCCTTAGTTGTAATAGTATTCAATAGATAAAATTATTGTGAAATTAGGATTACTACAAACTTTGAGTTTTGGTCCCTCATTTCCTGGTCTGAAATGTCTGTTATTGATATTACCCTGGAACTTAGTTATAAAATCTGAAAAAAAAAAAAAAAAAAAAAATACCAGCCACTAGTTCACTTGAAAGGAAATGATTAATCCATGATAGTCACTATGTCTTTCTACAGTCACAGAAGGACCTCTGTTTTCTTCCCTTAAGGAAAAACCAAGACAATTAAGGTGATGTTACTTGGATTTACAATAAAATCCTGTATCTTGGACAACTCTAGGAAGGACTTCAGGGAATAAACTGAGGTTGTTCTTCAGGAATAAATAATCAGTGTAACAGTTTCATTCAGCAACTGATTTTTGCAAGGTTAAATCCATTTATTCCTGGGAAATGGTTCCCTGATTAAACAATAGGAATAAATCATTTACAGTTTATTTTACTTTAAAAAATGATTATTTCTATCAGACCCAGTAGAAATTTTGCAAAGTTTTAAGTCTAGGGTCAACTCATTATTTATAAATAGATTTTAAAATTATAGTGGTAGTATATTAAACTAGAATAGCAATTACACACAGCTTGACCTTTTTAGAGGGCTAATTTATCATTGAAATGGTAATAAACCCATAATATATAGGCATTTGAAACATCAGATGGTGAAAAAGGTATTCTAATCAACCCTCTCCAAATCAATTGTGAAGGTGCATAATGAAATTTCTTATCATTGTTTATGCATTGTTAGTAATGTACTTACCATGATAAATTATTTTTCATATATAAAACACAGACTTGTCAGGCATTTGCATTGTTTCAAGGGAAAAGACTAACCTATTGCTACTTAAGTAACTAATGTTCTAAATATCCAGAGGTCCATTAAATTTTCTATGGCCTTTTCAGAATAAAAAAGAAAAAAAAGAAAACAAAGAAAAAAAAGTCATAAATTTATTCTACTTTAAATATAATGCTCCAGTTTCATATATCATTATTTATAAACTACAGCTTAAATTTTAGTTTATTTTTCTCTAAATATATTATTTTAAATGTTTCTAATAGTACAAAAGCATCTGCTAAGATACATTTGTGTGTAGGTATGTGTGTTTGTGTGTGTGTGTGTTTATGTCAAAATATTAAGGGGATACAAATGTATTAGGTTACAGGATTGCTTTTGTGATGCTTGAGTCCTGGATATAGGTGCCCATCACTCAAATAGTATCCATTGTACCCATCCTTTCCCCTTCCTCATTACCCCTGCCCTCCTTCCTCATTCCCCTTGGTTGATTTCCACTGAGTGTTACTTCCTCTGGGCACATGTGTGCTCATTGTTCAGTTCCAGTTCAGTAGTGAGTACATGTGGTGTTTGTTTTTCCATTCTTGAGATACTTCACTTAGAAGAAGGGTCTCCAATTCCATTTTGATTATTGCAAAAGGTATTAATTCATCTTTTTTATGGCTGAGTAGTACTCCATGATATACAAATAGCACTTTTTATTAATCCACTCATGAATTGATAGGCACTGGGTTGATTCCACATCATTGCTATTGTGAATCCTTATGCAAAAAACATTTGAGTCTAGGGGTGTTTTCAGGAACAGTCTTTTCCTTTGGGTAGAAACTAAAGTGGGATTTCTATATAAAATCATAGTGCATCTAGTTCTTTGAGGAATTTCCATTCTTACTTTTATAGGGATTGCACTAATTGCACTATTTGCAGTTCCAACAGCGTATAAGCATTACTTTATCTCTACATCCATGTCAGCATTTTTGGAACAAATTTTTTTTTTTTTTTGCAGTTTTTGGCCAGGGCTGAGTTTGAACTCACCACCTCTGGTATATGGGGCCAGTGCCCTACTCCTTTGAGCCACAGGTACCACCCAAAATTTTTCTTCTTTTTTTTCTTGCTGATTTGTTTGAGTATTCTGTAAATTCTGGATATTAGCCCTTAATGAGATGTATAGCTTGAAAATATTTACTCTCGTTCTGTAGGGTGTCCATTTTTCTGTTAGTTGTTTCCTGAACTGTGTAGAAACTTTTTATTTTAATCAAATCCCATTTTTTAATTGTTGTTGTTTCCTTGCTAGCCATGTACATTATTTAGCTAGGCTGATATCTAGAAGAGTTGTCCCCAACATTTTCTCTAGAATTCTTATGGCTTCATGCTTTACATTTAAATATTTTAATCCATCTTGAATTATCTTTTGTGAATAGTAAAGGGTAGGTGTCCTGTTTCTTTCTTCTGTGTGTGGCTATTCCAATTTCCCAGCTCCATGTACTGAATAGGGCTTGTTTTCCCCAGTGTGTATTGTTGTCTGCTTTGTGGAAAATCAGGTGGGGTGTGTGTGTGTGTGTGTGTGTGTCTTTAAATGTGGTGTAGCTTCTTAGAGTCCAAGATTAAAGTTAACTAAAATATAGATGATCAGAGGAAGGGGGTGTCTGGACCTTTTCCCCACGTGGATTATTGGTGTGGACAGACAGCTGGAGACGCGCAGTGAATTGGCGGATCGCTGTACGTCAGGTTTAATTTAAAAGCACCCACTCTGTTGCAGAAATTTTCCCTGTTTGGCAGTACTGGCCGGCAGGCCCCTCCCTCACAGAGGATAGCAGCTTGTAATTCCTGGCAAAAACCCAATTGATGAAAATTTATTCCTGAGCCAAGTTTAGTGACCTGTAAGGGGTCCCACCCAGAGCCACAAGGGGCTAAGCAACCTGAAGGAAAATTGAAGGGAAGGGATCCTGCCCAGGAAACGGACACTTTTCATTGTCCAAAATGGCAGACACCTTCCCCCAGAACAACAGGAATGATTAAATAGACTGGACCATTCCTGGTGGGGAATATTGGCATGGGCTGCCAGTTCAGGCTGTGTGATGAACTGGCGGGTGGCTGGACTCAAAAGTCCAGATTCAAAAGTAAGACTCTGAGCCACAAAAACTGAGGATAAGGGCCCCATGCGCTGCAGCTGCTGGAGCTGGCAGCAGCTAAAACTGGCCACAGCCAGCACCCTCCCCCACAGCCAATTGCAGTTGACAGTTTACAGGAGAACATGGGAACAGAGTGGAAAGTTTTGTGAAGCATGGACTCCTGCATTGAGTTCAGAGGTTGGATAGGAGAGCCGTCTGGAACATAGCACCTGAGGTTGGACAATAATTAGATAATAAACTTTTACAGAAACTCCAAAATGGTGATCAGCCAGGTAGGGTGGTTACCGTGGTAACTGTGTAAACTGTGAGCAAGGTATAAGAATGGGAACTGCTCACAGCGCCACCAGGTGTCCAGAAAGTATATTGCATTATAAATATTCCTATAGAAGTTGATCCCTACATCATATATATAGATGTATATTTCTACATATATACAAACATAATATTTTTGTGGTGCCTTTTTTTCTTTCTTTTCCTCATCATTTTCTTGGAAGAGCTATTTTTAATGAATTTATTTATTTATTTACTTATTTTTATTTTTATTTCTTCTACTTTTAATTTTTTCTTTCTTCTTTTTTAAATTTTTTATGAACACCACCTTTTTTTTTCCTTTTTTCCCTTATCTCTTCCTCTTCTTCCCTTCTTATAGTTTCTGAGAGTGCTTACATCAGATTTTTAGAGCTTTTTTATTGTTCGTTTTGTTTGTTTTTTATCTTTTTTTTCAATTATTTTAAGATTATCACTATTTTTATTATAGTCCTTTTTTGTTGTTGTTGTCTGTATGTCTATGTGTTTCTGATTGTGCATCTGTGGGCTTGTGTGTCTGATAGCCTTTTTATCTTTTCATTTGCTCATTTGGTCTCAATGAGTTCAGTGTTTTGCTAAATCCTCAGGTTGCCTATTTCCCCTAAATCCAATTTTAACATTCAACAAAAACAAGGGGAAACAGGGGATGATGGCTGATTGGAGCCAGCTCTCACTAGAAGCCCCAGTCCGGAGGGAGAGATAACGACCAGAAAGTACCCACCAAACCTAGAGAGAAGAGCCGAGCTGAGAGATGAGGTAGATAATTGCTCATCTTTCCTGCTGAGGCAAACTTTAACTTCAAAGAAACTATTTTTCAGAGGTGGAGACAAGATGGGTGATTGAAGCCAGCTTTCCACAAAGGCTCCCATCCAGAAGGAGAGTTAAAAGACTGAAATTTAGCAAGTGACTTGGTGGATTATAGCTGCACCAAGAGAAAAGGTTGAAAAACACACATCAATTTCTCTGAGACAAGCTGTGACCCCAAGGATACAAACAAAAGGTACAAAATCCATCACCAAGCAGATGGGAGTCCCCTCTGCCAGGAGAATGGCTAGGAGTACCCCACAAACAAATGAGCAGAGTTCAAAATATTTGAGTTGTCAACACACCCCTGAGATCCAGTTGCCAGAGACCTTTTAAGCTCTGCCACCTGAGACAGGTGCTGACTAGGACAATTGATTTGGACCTTTTGAACTGAACCAATCACCCGAGGACTATTCAAGTGGTGCCCTGGGTATGTGGTTGTAGTAAAGTTTAATTTTCTTTTTCCAATTGTTGCCTGTAGGGGACAAGGTGACTTAATTGCTGGTATTTCTCCACAGCTGAGACTTCAGAGAAACAGAGTAACTGTTTCAATAGGGTCAGACAGAGACCAACTGAAAACAAGACAGAACCACTTCGCCCCACTACACCAAACAGGTCCCCAGTTTCTCAGGCTGTAGTACTATACAGGTCCTTGACAAAGCTCCAGAGGAAAAGACAAATGGTGTAAAATAATCATGGGGGGGAATCAGTGGAAAAACTCTGGTAACATGAATAACCAGAATAGATAATCCCCCCACCCAAGTAAAGATATGGCAGATGTAACTGAAGATCCCTTTCATAAAAAGCTGGTTGAGATATCAGAAATTGAATTCGGAATTTGGATTGCAAACGAGACTAATAGAATGGAGAAAAGTTAGGAATTAGAAATTCAAAGAGCAATTCAAAAGTCAGAATTAGAAATTGGAGGAGAAATTCAAAAGTTGTCTCAAGAATTTAATGAATTTAAAGACAAAAACACCATAGATTTTGATGCACTGTAGCAAGAATTGTCAGCCCTCAAAGATCTGAAAAATACAGTAGAATCCCTCAGTAACAGATTGGAGCAAGCAGAAGAAAGGATTTCTGACATTAAAAACAAAACTTTTGAACACTCTCATACTCTGAAATATGAGGAGAAATGGAGTGCAAAATTTATCATTCTCTCAGATAACTCTGTGATAATTCAAAGAAGGCTAATATCCGCCTCATTGGAATCCGTTGAAAAGAAGAAGTGGCCTTGCAAGGCACTGAGGTCTTCCTTCATAAAATTATGAAAGAGAATTTTCCAGACATGCCAAGAGATTCTGAAATTCATATAGTAGACAGTTTCAGAAGTCCAGCATGACTCAATCCAAATAAGGCATCACCCAGGCATATCTTAATTAATTTCACTAAAGTTAATATGAAGGAGAAAATTCTGAAAGCAGCTAGATGTAAGAAATCCATTACCTACAAAGGGAAGAATAATAGAATGACTACAGGTCTCTGTGCTGAAACTTTTCAAGCCAGAACAGGGCGGTCATCGACTTTTAATCTCCTAAAGCAAAGTAAATTTCAACCCCGGATCCTGTATCCAGCTAAACTGAGTTTCATTTATGATAGAGAAATTAAATACTTTAATGACATTCATATGTTGAAGAAATTTGCCATAACCAAACCAGCTCTTCAGGATATTCTCAGAC
>CAUYPK010047626.1:0-63283 GCA_963574355.1 Loris lydekkerianus
GATCCATCGAGCTACTTCCGCGTAGCAACGACTCAGCAAGGCCCGGCCTGAAACTGCCTCTACCTAGATACAGCCAATGTGGTACCATGCCACTGGCCAGACCCTGTCACTCACCTCTTCCCCCGCCTTCTTTCCCTGCCCCTTCTCCACAATAAAAAAAAAAAAAAAAAAAAGTAAGATTATGGTGGACTCAAAGTGGGTCCAGAGCAGTGCAGCAGTGAATGACCGAGAAGGTCAAAATAGCCCTCCAGGATCCAGGTTTCAAGGAATTGAGTTAATTTATCCAGAAGAGAAAGCTGTGGAGACACTTAATTACAGTCATTGAAGAGTGATCAGATCTTGTTACTGGATTTGGAACATCTGTTCACCTTATCAGTGAAGCCAAGGCCAAGGGAAATGACGTAGGATTCATCAAGATGCCAGTAAGAAACGAAGAAAAACTCTGTGGTTGTGTGTATGGGCTTTGAGGTGACGGGAAATATGTCTAAAGAATATATTTTCTTTAGAAAACACATTAGATACTTTTTCTTCCATTCTCATACAAAGCTATGATTTAATATTAATAAAAAAAAAGAAAACACAGACAATATAGGCATGGAAATGGACCAAATGAGTTCTAGGGGTCTTTTTGGTTCTTGAGAAGGTTGTATATTGACTTTGTCTCGTATTATTATTTCTGTGAGATAGAAGACAAATTTCTAATTCTTGTAACAACATTCAGCCAACGCACACATAAGATACATACATACACAAACACGAAGAAGGGAAGCTAAATGCAAAACCAAAAGACCAATATTTAGAATTTATGAAGGTTAAGCTTTGTATCCTCTACTGCGCTGGTTACCTCCTGCTGCAAGGTGGTCATCCCACCTCACTGCATTAATCCACATTCAAGGCCAGGAGAGAAAAGGAGAAAGGCTATGTAGGGTGCAACTTTTCTACTTAATGAGAAAATCAAAAGCTCTCCTGAAATCTCCCCCAGCGGTGGAGACCAATGCCTGCTTCCACGACTTTCATTCTCCAGTAAGAACCCAAGTTTGTCTGGGGTGTTACTATGCTCAGCTACCTTTCCTGGTAGCTCCTAGCTGGAGGTCATCATTGTCATAGCCTGGAAGTTGCAGGGTGTCACTCTCAGGAAAGCTCCTAAGGGATGGCTGGAACAGGCTGTCTTGTCCTCTGGTTTTTATTCCCTGTCCCTGTCCCCCCAAGAGTCCTGCCTGTAATGTGTCACCATGGCTAGGGCCCCAGCAGCCTTCCTACTTCAGTCCTGGCCAGGGGTGAGTCTCCAGAGTGGGCTCTCTCACTCCCTGGCAGAACAGCTCCTGCAGCAGCCCTGTTTTATGGAAAAATAGAAAAGAATGATTCTAACTACACATCCTCAGTCTCTGAGCCCATGCTCCAGACCTAGCATGGTGACTAAGAGCCAAGGTGATGCACTGGGAAGCTCCCTTCACAGGGAGGAAGAGGCAAGCAGCAGAGGAGAAGCAGTCCCTTATCAACCTTCCTTGGGTTTTCATTATTTAAACCCAAGGGACTTAATCAGTCAGTGTATGGTTTCACCATCTTCTGGAAGAAAATCAGTGTTTTCTCAGGAGTCTTGTTCTCATCTCTGTCCTTTTGTGTGTCCTGCCAGGTTCAGGGGTGGACAGTTCATATTTTACCTTCAAAGGAGTCTGGAGTGAACCAGAATAAACCATTAGTCAAATTAACTCTAAACCCCCATTTGGAGGCAGAAAATCCATCTTGTCTACTCTATTCCCTGTTCTATTTGCTGTCCCCCATTGTGTTGAGCCTTGTCTCCAAATAACTTTTGAGGCTCTGCAGTGAGACCAGTTGTGGACATCTCCACATTTTCTTGATGAAATGTCAACAAAGGGACGTGTTACACACAGATGTGACTTCTTCCCCGTATCACATACACGGGGCATAATTAAAACTGACGGAATAATTGTCTTTGCCCTGATAAGTGGAAAACCCAAAGAAAATAAAAGCCAAAAATCCATTCTCCCTAACCTTTTATTCTACTGCAACCCAGTAGAGAGGCTGCCGGTGAGGCTGGGATGGCCTCTCACTGGAGTCATCCCTTCAAAGCCTCAGAAACTCTATTGGTTCTTTCATGTGCCTTATTTAAAAAGATGAAAAGCTAATAATAAGAGTAATAGCTAATAGCTGACTCAGTTTTAGACTTTTTTTTTTTTTTTTTTTTTTAGTATTATGCTATTTAACTCTTTGACGATGGCTGTGTTAGTGACGTGGTGATGTGATTCTCATTTTCTGATTAAAAAAAAAATTGAGGCACAGAAAATTAAGAAATTTGCCCAGGGTGGTTTAGGGAAGACACAAGTGCAGGCAGCTCAAAAGTCCATTCTTTGGTCTCACAGCTCCAAATTCAGAGCAAGTTAATTCCTAATTTTGAGAATAATGAATACAAACACAATTATTTTCAGAGAACCCCATTCTCAGCGATGTCAAGGGCCAAGGAAGAAAAGTTCAACGGTTTGTGAAGAAAAGAAGCTAAGTGGAGAGAACTGTTTTGAATTTAGCTTCTTTCATAGATAACAGGAGTTTAGAGAGCAAAGCATATACCATGGCCGGGGTTGGGACAAGTAGTCCTCCCGTATCCCCCTTTTTTCTCTTGCAGAGAGATTAGTGTTTGAGGCATTGCTATATTTATGCAACATTGAGCAATTTTCCAGGGTGACCACCAAATGACCAGGTCTTATCTGAGATGCTTTCATTGCCAGTGTGCTGACTGCCTACACCGCGAGGAGCACCCATCACTCAGCAGCTATGGTGTTTGCTTCCAAAACTCTGGAGCTTAACGAGGACCAAATTCTCTGCTGTCTGGCTTTAATATTCTAGATTCTAAGTAGCATTTCCTCTGGTTATACCTTTTTTTTTTTACAGGAGTGAGACCCAGCTTTGCTGTTTCTCTTTTCCTTTTGCAACTGATACACTGTGTGTGTGATGCTTTAACTCACAGCTTTGATCCATTTCTTTCTTTCTCTAAAACTTACAGGCCCCTCTTAACATGGGAGCACTTGAGTGCCCCCAACATGATGGTGCTCCTTTGAGAGTCATCCAGCTACCCTCTAAGTATTTAAAAACCTTCAGCCTTTGGACAAGCTATGTGCATTCAAGGCTATCCATTTGCCACTTGACCCTGAATGCAGAATAAAATTTGGGCAGCGGGTCTAGCACTTTCCACGAAGGCTTGGCATAATAATGGAAAGGTAAATTCTCCCTATAGTGTCTTTAGCATACCTGGAATACAGCTGCCTTGAAATTCAAAAGCGGTATCTATTTCTTTCTGCCCACCAATGCCTGAACGTCCTGTGTATGGAAAGGTTTTCTTTTAACCCAGAGTGAAATCCTTACCTCAGCTCCAACAGCTTAGAAAAACCACGCCTTCCAGTTTAAGCTCAGGCCGCAGTGGCCAGCACCCCACAGCACATGGTATCTCCTGAGGCGTTTGTACTGTTCTCCAAGCTCTGATGCTTACAGCTTTGTTGCTATAGAAACAGCAGCTCACTGTGGACAAAGTTGCAGGAAGCTGATCTGAACCACCAAGGGGTAAAATCCCATATGGCTGTGCCTAAGGCCTACAGCCACGTACCTTGGGAAGGACGGCTACACAGCTAACTAAATGCACAGATGTGAGAACAAGCCACATGGCTCAGGGTCGTGGCCCTGCATCATGAAGGTCAAGGCTACATGTGCCCCCTGAATCCAAATTCCTGTGCCCTGGCCTAAAGACTTAAACATGTCTTCTTTCAGTCCAGTTCTCAGATCTCCACCCCAGCATAATGGATGTTGAACACAGTATTTTTTCCTCTGTCCAAATGTTGAACTAATTGAGAAAAAAAAAAAAAAAAAGGGCATATGGAGAACATACTGATTTTGTTATTGATGAATAACAGATATTAGTTGGAGTATGGCGTATATCAGTGAGCACATGGACTTCTAAGAATGAGTTAGACTGACTCACGCAGTTACAGGCCATGCGTCTTCACTGCAGCCTCCACCTCTGAACTGCAAAGAGCAGACAGAGCAGAAAAAACGGGTCCTGCAAACAGCCAGAACCCAAAGAAAAAAGGAAGAGAGGAGGGCCAGCACACATGTCAGCTGTGTGTCTTAAACTCCCCCCCTGTTTGGGGAAGGAGACTGTGTTACCCCAAGGAAACCCCTTCCAGGAGGAAGGAAACTTTAGGCCCAGAGAGGTTAATTCAGGTGTGCAAGATCATAGCATTAAGTAGCATTAATGCTAGAATTGAGCCTAGGCTGAGCAACTCTAAAGACACTGCACACTGCAGCCTCCTTTGCACACCTCTGTTCCTTGCTCACCCCGCTCTTACGACGTCTTTTAAGGCACTTTGTTGTAGTTCACAGCGCCGCTAACTTTTCTACCAGCCAGAGCCCATGACTCTTATCTTGGAATCTGCAACTCCTGGTTCTGTGCGTGACACATGGTAGGAATTCAGTGCATGCATGTTGAGCCCAGCTGGACCAAACGAGTGCCATTAAAAGGAACTTGTGATTGTTCCTGTCCTGATTGCAATCACTGCATAAGAGAAATTACCCTCCAAAGCAGGAGCTTAGAACGACCATTCTATTTTCCTTGTGATTTTGTGAGTCAATAATTGTGGAAGAATGAGGTGATGCTATTCCTGCTTGCTGTCCCCGAGTTGGAGTCAGATGTTGGCTTGGCTGGACTGGCTGTCTAAGATGGCTCTCTCCCAGGGCTGGAAGGTGATGCTAGCTGTAGGATGAATGGGAACTCAGCTGAGACTGCCAACAGACCCTCCAGCCTGGTGTCCTGAGGTAATCAAACTTCATCCAGGGGGCTGGCTTTCTCCAGCAAGCCTCCCAAGAAAATCAGATGGAAATTGGAGGGCTTCTTCTGACTTACACTGGAAATCACACCATCTAGAAAGTCACTTCTGCTTTATTTTATTGGTACAATTCAGTCTCAGATCAGCCCAGATTCAAGGTGAGGAGAGCCAGATGCTACCTCTCAAGGGGAGAAATGCCAACAAATTTGTGGATAAATTTTGACACTTCCATGACCTTTCCTGTTTAATTATCTGCCTCCTCTAATTCCTTTCCCCCTAGAAATTTATAATTTATTCTCCTTTGAACTCATTCTCTCTTAACTCATAAATTAACTACTTGTTAACTAATTCAGTGAACACTGGAAAATTAATAGTTTGGTTCTCTAAAGTGAAATATTAAAGAGAATGTTCAGAGTGGCATAACTTCACTAGTTCTTGATTTTTAAGACCAATGCTTCGTGAAGAATAGGTTTTTGAAAAGACAAGGCTTTCAATGGGACTAAAGTCACACAGCGTGTAACTAACTACATATAGATGGGGCAAAATATTTTTTGGGATTATTTAGGGATTATTTTCTAGGTAAACATAGTTTCATCAAGTCAGGTCCTAGGATTTTAAGTACAATGGAGCCATTGTCAGACTTGAGAGAGAACATTTAACCCTTACTTTAGTGCAGTGACCCTAACCTAGGAGGTACTAATTATCTCAAACAGTGTGTGAAATTCTCAAAAAAAAAAAAACAAAAACATTTTAACTTGAAAAATATATGCCCTGGGGTACTCTTCAGAAAAGAACAGTGTAGGGTAGGGCTGTGATAATAGAATGATGTTCCAAATCGCCATAATGATTCGTTCTGGTTATTTGGTGATCAGGAATGAAGGGGCCTAAGATTGAGGTCAGATTCAGCTAAAGAAGCAAGATGACATTTTAGAACATCCTGGAAAAAGTAATTTATGTTTCCATTTGGGGCAATGTATCAGACTGAAAATAAAAAATCTCTGGGTAGATGACAAATAAAAGCATATAAAACATCTGTTTGGGGGACACATGTTTGCCTGAAATATAATGTATTTTCAGAAAAGTTCACAAATCATAAATGTGTAGATCTAAAACTTTTACAAGTGATATTTTGGATTTAATTCTGAGATCCAGAATATTATCAGCCTCTCGGCAGCCTCTCTCAAGCTTCCAAAGTTTGCCACTATTCTTTTATAATCATAGGTTAGTTTTATGTGTATTTAAATGTTATATAATGTATATAATGTTATGGTAGGATCCCTATTGTGTCTTCTTTTGTACATGTTGTTAAGTATAATGGTAATTTACTTATTTTTATTGCTGTGTAATATTGTAATGAATTAATATGCTACCCATTCTTTTTTTATGCTACCATTGATAGGTTTTTGGATTATTTTCAATTTAGGACAGTGGTTTGCAACTGAAGATAATTTTGCTGCCCCTGGGGGACATTTGGCAATGTCTGGAAACACTTTGGGTTTTTACCAGTGGGGGAGGCTACAGGAATCCGGTGAACAGAATCAGGAATTCTACTCATCCTCCCACAGAGACCCTCACAACAAAGTATTGTCCAGTTCTAGATTGCATGGGTTCTTTTTTCTCTTTTAATAAATATTCATGACTCTTTCCACACCTTATTAAATACACAAAGTCAGCCACCCTGCTCAGCATAAAGTCCTGTTCCCATTGTCCCTGGCTCTAAATTAATGTTCCTGGCTTCTGCCCTAAGGCTATTGCTTCCCCAGAATGGCCACTTTGCAGACTGTCACCAGTATGAGAAATAAAGCTCTCCTTTGCAAATTTAAAAACAAACCAAAAAACATTCGAACATTATCCAATCCAAGGTGTCAATAGTGTTGAAGTCGAGAAACTCATGTGTAGGACTATTGCTCTAAGCTGACTGAGCACTTTTGGGTGTCTTAGTAAATTGCGTGTGCATTTCTGTTGGGTGTACGCCTAGAATTATAATTCCTGCGTAACAGGACAGGCACGTGTTCAGCTGTAGGATAATATTTAGAAATAAACATATCCCACATCAAGCACACCACGTGAACTCAGTGTGAGTTTAAAATGGCTTGCAACATTCAGCTTCATAGTTCACATGACCAAACCGTTTTCTAGGGTTTACTGCTTTATATTCCCTACTCTGCCCATGTAGGAGAGTTTTGGTTGCTCTTCATCCACACCACATCTTTTGAATCGTGGTCATGCTGGTGGTTGTGCAGTCTTATTTCCATTTTAATGATGACGAGGGGAGAGCACACTGTCATTTAATGCTGAAGGCTATGCTTCCCCTACAAAAAATTAAATTAAATTAAGTGATGACTCACAATGATGAATACTTTTTCATATGGTTACAGGCCATTTAAAATATTCCCTTTTGTTAAAAGCCTATTTGAGTATTTCGCCCAGCATTGTGCAGGGCTGTTTGATGTCTGCTCATTCATCATAGGACATCTTTATACGTTCTGCATATGCAGCAGACCCAGATCTTGATGGCACAATGTGACCATATGTTGGCATCCTGGAAGTGCAGGTAACTACCACCTGTCAGAGTGAAATTTTGAGCACTGGGGAACAAGCAGTGATGGATAAATGTTTTCTCTTTTTATCTCACTCTGGACCAATTTCCTTAAAGCACGTTATATGTTTACTCAGCTCATTCCATGGAATTGAGCAACCAGCTGCTCATAGCAGAGGCCAACTCAATGATTTGTCCTTAAAGTCCAAAATCAAAGCATTCTTCCAAGAGTTTCCTGATAAATGAAAAGTTCTGGTTCAGAATTTGGATGCTACAGAACTACATGTGCTATTTTTAAGTTGATCACGATTGATCGCATGAGTAACAAATTTTAGTCTCTCTCCTCAAGGTCTTAAGAAATCCAACTATAGCCACACCCTTGGAGAGAACATAATATTGATACTTGGGAGGAACCATGCTAGTGATGATCTTGCCTCTTTGCAATGTTCACTCCAGAAGCTCTCTTACAGTTGTGTACCCCAAGAACTCAGCTCACTCCTTTGTTGAATTGCTCTAAGTGTCATATGGTATTTTAATTTTATTTTTAAATTGCAGATTAATGTGAGGGTACAAATGATTAGGTTACAATGTTTGAGTTTGTTAGGTGAGGTCCCTGTTGTGGTTATGTTGTGTACCCAGGAGGTGTGTCATATACCCTTACATTGTGCCTAATAGGTTGGGGCACACCAATCCCCCTTCCCCTCCCCATCTCTCCTCCTCCTTCCTCCTCCTCCCAACTTAAATTAATTGACATTTTTCTTTGCATGGACATATATTAGTTTGTCTTCTGGCTTCATATTAGTATTGACTATATTGCTTTTCCATTGCTGTGATACTTTACTAAAGACAGTGTTCTCCAACTCTATCTAGGTTAATACCAAAGATATAAAGTCTCCATCCTTTCTTACATCTGAATAATACTCCATGGTATACATATACTACAGTTTATTAATCCATTCATGGTTTGATGAGCACTTGGAGTATTTCCACATCTTGGCGATTGTAAATTGAGTTGCAATGAAACAATCTAGTGCAAATATCCTTTTGAAAAAATGACTTTATTCTTCTGGGAAGATGCCTAATAATGGGATTGCAGGATGAAATAGAAGGTCTATTTTGAGTTCTTTGAGAATTCTTCATACTTCTTTCCAAAGAGACTGCATTAGTTTGTAGTCCCACCAGCAGTGTAAAAGTGTTCCCTTCTCTCCACATCCAGGCCGGCATCTGCAGCTTTGAGACTTTGTGATGTGGGCTATTCTCACTGGGATTAGGTGACATCTCAGGGTGGTTTTGGTTTGCATTTCTCTGATGATGAGGGATGATGAACATTTTTTCGTATGTTGGTTACCCATTCATGTTTTCCTTCTGTTCATGTCACAAGGCCTATTTTAAATGAAGAGCCCAAATGTAGTCACCTCTAATTTTCACATATCAATAGAATACTTTAAGTGTCTATGTATTTACAACACTTTGGTAAGCGTTTTATGTATTTATCAGCCAATCATCACACATAAAATAATCCTTCAAATTATCAGCCCCATTTTATAGATGAAAAGATTGTACATAGAAGTTTAGCAATTTATCAGAGATTATGAGCTCATATGTTCTGAAATACATTGCATTTTGGGGGGTTCAAAAATCCCATTTGATTAACAGCAGAGTTCCACCGCTTCACTTTGATCATAGCTCTCAATGCAAACATTATGTATTTGCTGCTGATACAACATGACGTAATTTCAAGGGCAGGGACATGGCCAGGGTGCTTTTCCTTAAGGCTGCTTCTCAGTGTTTTCATGGATGAGGAGGAGGAGAAGGATTAAAAACAAGAATGATGGCAGTGAGTCACCTAGTCTAGCTTCCTTTATAAAATACAAAGTAGGGATATCTCTGGGGGAAAAATGTCATCCACCTCTAGAGGAACAGATGGTTCAAGCTTACAAGGAGCTGGGCAAACACAACTAGGAACCTGGAGCCTGCCCCTAAACACACGGCGGGCTAATAAAAGAAAACAAACATTTAGTAACCGGTGCTGAATGAGATAACAAGAAAAAAGAACCAGTTATTATAATAGGGCTTTGAGCAAGCCAGGGCGAGCATAAAGGGAATCTCACTCATCTAACAGGGTGGTTAGTGTCCTATTTTCTCATCCTGAGAACATTTAATCTCTGCTTTATTACTAGTGACTAACTCTTTGAAGGCAGAGATTACAGTAAAAGGACCCATGGGCTTTGAGGATGCATGGACTTGGGTTTAAAACCAGGCTTTGCCACTTTCCAGCTATATGTCTTTGGGGATATTGTTTGATCTCTGAGGCTCAATTTTCTCAACTGCAAAACAAGATTTTGTGAAAGGAGGTGTCCAGGGTTGGTCCCCAGAAAACATGGAAGGGAATTTGCATGTCAGAGTTGGAGTGGGCTGCCAGGGTTGACACCTGTAGGGGAGGGAACAAAGCAAAGCCTGTTTAATGCAGGTGCAACAGAAACTTCATGTGATCCTGTAAGATCCTTCCCTGGACCTGGGAAGACCTTTCAGAGTTATCCTCCCTATGATAAGGGGCTAGACCTTTGTGTTTTTCTCATGAACCAACATTGGATGTGAGCGGCCTCCAGGGAGTTGTGTGACCTTGGGCTAGATGACTCTCTTCAGCTTAAGCAGATTCCCTGAGAGAAGCTTCCCCACAGCCTGGGGGGAATGAGTACTGTAGCTGTGAAGGGGGGCCTGGGAAGCTGCCCACAGTGTCCTCTAGAGCAGGTATTTCCCCAACCCTGGGATTCAGTGCACACCTCCTCACCTTCGCTCTCCTTGGGTTTTTCCTTAAGACAGTGGAATTGGATTTCTGTTTGCCACTATTGGGGTCCACCTGAGGCTTTGCCCTTCAGGCAAAGCCCAGACACTCAATTCAGAGACTTTTAAAGCTTCCTGAAAGCTACCAGCTTTTCAAGTCCAGATTCTAGAGCTATTTACCTTGGATAGTCTTTGTATATTACTGTTGATTTTTGCTTAATCCTGATACTGGAGCTTAATCTCCAAATGTGAATCTGGCTCAAGTCAAACAGCACAGAAAGCTGCCGATAGCCCTTCAGGTCAGGTAGAAGCTTGCCAGCAAGCCCCACTGATAGTATTGGTATAGGGGTCAGGGCTTCTCCTACAACAAGGAAGGAAAATGAGTGCCCTGGTTGGGAATAGCCAGCTAGCTTGCTGCCATATGGTGCTTCCCACATAGCCTGGGGGGGGCACTGAGCTTCATATTGTATAATATGCAAACCGTTCGAAAGCAGTGCTGGCTTTGATGGACAGCAGCTAATAATTATTGACCCCCAGTCATGGGTCCCTTGCTGGGCTGAATGCACCACGTGGGTTATCTCATCTTGTCCTCACCGCTACTTGATAAAGTTCCCATGAGGAGAGGAATATTTTCTCGACTTTGTAATTGAAGAAACCTGAGGTTTAGAAATGATTTACTGCTTGGGGGTCAGTATACTTTGAATCCAGGCCGTCTGACTCTTAACATCTGTGCACGAATTATGGCCTGAGGATTGGGAGAAGGGCAGGATTTTTACCAGCTTCCATAGATCCATGAATGACTTTCTTTCATTAAGGAGGAGACACCTGGTATATAGTGGGTTGAATAGTGTCCCCCTAAATGAATGTCTACCTGAAAACACAGAACCTGGCCTCATTTGGAAATAAGGGCTAGGCAGATATGATTCATTAAAGATCTTAAGATGAAATCATCCAGTATTTTGCATAAGCCCCAAATCCAATGACTGGTGTTCTTACAAGGTAAGTAGAAGGCCAAAGGAAATACACAAAGGGACAGGCCATGTGAAGACAGAGGCAGAGGTTAGGGTGCTGAGACCACAATCAGGGAACGCCCATGGCAACCAGAAGGTGGAAGAGGCAAGAAGGAATTCTCCCCTAGAGTCTTCAGAAAAAGCACGACCCTGCTTACCTTTTGATTTTAGACTTCTGTACATGCTCCAGAACTCTGTAAGAACTTCTGTGTTATTAAACCACCAAATTTGTGCTGACGTTTTATGGCAATCTTGAGAAACTAACGCATGGTACAATTGAAGCCACTAAACTGGGAACCATTGGTCTTCATGTTCCTGGGGGCAATTTCTTCTATAAAATGAAGAGTTTGGTCTAAATGATTGCCAGGATTCTTTCATCTTCACCAGTGTGTGATCCTGAATCATGCTGTTCCCCAGCGCACTCTTGGTCCCAGCCATTCTATTCTGTTCATATTGGTTACATTTGTTAGGATCAGCACCCAAAGGACAGTCCCTCAGCTCCTTCAATGTGCCTTTTTAAATGACTTTTCTCCTACAAAACACTTAAATAAAATATAATTTAAAATGACTTCAATTTTGAAAATACCCTCCATTTGTTGTTGCTGTTTGTTGGCCCCCTGAGCCAGGCACCTACAGCAAAAATGACAGCATCCAAGGTTAATGCAAATATTTATATTTGTCTGACTTTGTCATTTTTTTCAATGGGCTGTATCAGTCGTGTCTAGTCCCTGGAGAGAACCTAACTTTCAGAAATGGACAATTATAGTAATAACCTGAAAAAAGACTGTAGGCTGTAAAATGCAGCACTTTCTGTAGCAGAGACAAGGCCCACATGCTTGGTCTTCTTTGAACTTGATAAGACAATGGCACACACTTCTGTTTCATGGAAGTTGCAAAACTAACATGATATTAAAGCTGAGCACAACCCCTGAAACACTTTGCTTCTTCGCAAGCCCACAAATGGATCTAGTCATGGTTCTCCCATCCTTGTAGAGCTGCCCATGGCTGAATACAAAAGGCAACAGAAAACCAAAGTAAAGAAAGGTTAATTAAGAACCCCAAGGTCATCCCGTCAATAAATAAAGATGCTAGATTCAAACTTAACCCAGCCTGACCCCAGAATGTATGCTCTTCATCTCTGCTCTACTTCCATTGAATCTCCACGTGGGGAATGGAGAAAAAGAAACCAGTTAAGAGACTGTTGTACTTGTTGGTAGTGATTTTACAATGCAAGAAAAGCACAGTAAGTAAGGTAGTGAGTAAGGTTGTGCTGTAGAGGAGTGGGTTGCAGGATGAAGGAGGCAGAAGTTAAATGCATGGATTAATTTGATGAGAAAGATGCAGGAGACAGTGGGCTGAGGTACGGGACACCTGCACTGTGTCCTGGTAAATGAGCATATGGTGGTGGTAGTCACTTAGCTAGGGAATTGCAGGAGGAAGAAGGATAAGCTTGAGAACAGATGGTGGGCACAGTTTGGGACATGCCTATTGTATCTCTGCTCCTGTGAAGTTGTTCAGTAGACAGTTGTCTAAATGGTGAGCATATTCATCCCATTTTTATGTCTTCCTAGACTTGTTTGCCCTAGGAAACTAATACCTGGTATGATTGAAGCAACTAAACTGAAAACCATTGACCTTCTTGTTCTCTGGGTCAATTTCTTCTACACAATGTAGAATTTGGTCTCAGTTACCTCCAGGATCCCTTTGTCTTTGTGAGGGTATGATCCTACAGTTACGACTGTCAACTCAACTGTCCAGCCTACTGGTGGTCTCAGCCACTCCTGTGGAGGACCCGGCTCTGGCAGCTTCTTGTCCCCAGAACAAAGGGAGCCACTGCAGTGCTGGCCTCCAAAGCTGGCCTGAATGGCTCCTGTGGCTCTGGCTTCTCCCACTTCCGGACTCAGATGAGGTTCTAATGCTGGAGGCCAGCTGTCCTCACCCTTCCTATAACATGCAAGTACAGGGAAGTAAACAGTCAATGTGGCCAAATTTGACTAATAAGAGGCAAAAGACAGACAGAACCAGGGCACCTATTATTCTCCTGACTTCCCCACCACTGACCATCCCGTAGCACGGTGACTCCAACATCTGTCTGAGGACATCCCACATGGAAGAGCAAAAGAGCTGCACTTTCTTGTGGGCTGTAGTTAACTTGTATACAGACAACTGTATACTTGTTTTCCCTGTTTTTCTTTTCCTCTCATTCATGATTCTTAAATCCCACTTAAATAAAGCATTCCCTTGCAACCTTTGCTTTTCACTCTTGTTTTCCACGATTGGTCTTGGGTTATGATAATTGGAACAAGGAGCAGCTCTAGAAAGCAGATACTCAGCATGGGGTTTTGTCAATGATTTTCCCACCTGTCGGAAAGCAATAAGAACCTGGAATCTAAGTGTGATGCAAAACAACTCTGGCACTTTGAACATGAGAAATACTAAAGCTTTCACATACATTTAATTGGGCAAGGTGCAGATGGAAGGGAGGGAGATGAGGGACCACGGGGGTATTGCGTTAGATTGGCAGAAGAGCAAGAATAATTTCAAGGGTATTTTTAACAGTAATGAAGATCTTGCAAAAATATAAAAACAGTAAGTCCAGAGTTAATTGCCGACTTAAGGAATACTATAAAATTAGAATTCTTTGTCGCAGCTTTAAAAGAAATGTTTGCCATCTGAAGCCTGAGGACGTGCTTGCTAGAATTGTAGGCTTAGTATCTCTATCTAAGTGCGACTGAGTTGCATAGGAGGCTGAATGCACAGCTTTGAAAAATGCCATAGGTCAAAGTCAGGGCACTGATAGGATACTAGCTAGTAGACCTTGAGACCTGGTGTGGAGGCATTTGGGAAGAGGAACTTCAATCTTGTATCTTTACATTCCTCCCAAGTCCATCTGGCAGGCAAAGCAAATTTCTTCCTTTTCTCATAGAAGAATAGATTTTCCTTGCCTGGAAACTGTACAAACCTCTGAGTGAGGTCGCTTGGAATACAGTGTTAGATTCCAAGTTCCACCCTTTCCACTGCTGAGCAGGGGCAGACCTTAGCACAGCCTCAACAGGGAAGTACAACTTCTGTTTCAGGAAAAAAGTGCTCAAAACATGTAGAAGGAACTGCAGGGTGTGACTAAAATGTGCTGGTAGGCAATGGGAGGATATGTGTGAAAGGGAATATTTAAGGTACCAGACTCGGTGGTGAGCGAGCTGGAGCATGGTGAACAGAGATGGGAAGAACTCACCTATGACCTGGGATTTAATATTTTGACCTGGAAAGGCCCACGTGAGACATAAGTGTGGGGAACAATCATGGGCCTGGCAAACTAGTGAAATGAAGCTAAGACTCCTGCCTGTATGTAGGTGGTTCTTGTATATTGTCGGGATACTCCCTTGAAGCCTAGACAAGAAAATGGGCTAGAATAAATAAGGAAATGCCAGAAACTCCTTGGCCTAAGATTGAGGAAGGGGTAGACAGCTCAGGGATATGGAGTTTCAGGGTGAGTTTGTATGTAGAGCCCCAAACCCACCACTTGGCAACGTTTCTCAAGGAGTGTCAGAGGAAGCTCATCTCTCTGCGACAATCAAGAATGCACTGACTGGTGAAGGAGAGGAGAGACCAGAATCTCTGAACACTTTGTGATACTCTCTTCTGCAGGGCAGAGTGGAGTGGGCGATGCTGCCACGGAAAGTGCTTCCCTTAATAGCGAGGGGTGTTATGGGGATCTGGAAAGTCAGGGGCTGGTGCAGCATTTAACTCTCAGAAGCAAATACACTGCTGAGTGTGTTTATTAATTCCAGTGACTTGAAGATTTTGTGTTTTCATAATACATAGGTACTCGTGCTGTCTGTACAAAACGGGAGCCATATTCTTTCCAGCCCTCATATTTATATTTTTCCTTTAATTGCGTTATCGATTTAGCTTTACCTTTTTTTTTTTTACAACACTAACATTTTGTCTCATTCTTGATCTCAGCAGAAAGTATGTTAATATTTCATAATTAAATATAGTGTTTGCTATAGATGTTTTGTCGATATCATTTTTCAAGAAAGAAGGTCCTTTCTCTTCCTGGTTTGCTAAGAGTTGGCCCCGTCTGCATTCCTGTTACTTATTAGTAATTTGTATCTTCTCTGTTTATTTATTTATTTATTTATTTATTTATTTATTTATTTATTTATTGCTATTGCTGTGTTGTTAGCCTGGCTTTAATGTTACTGATGTTTTCAAAGAAGCTGCTTTTGATTTTGTTGCTTTTCTCTACTAATTTCCTGTTTTCCACTGCATTGATTTCTGCTCTGATTTTTTTTTGGGGGGAGGGCAGGGCTAGGTTTGAACCCATCCCCTGCAGTATATAGGGCTGGCGCCCTACTCCTTTGAGCCACAGGCTCCGCCCTCTGCTCTGACTTTTATTATTATTTTTCTTCTGCTTACTTTGGATTTAATTGCTCTTCTTTTTCTCACTTCCTAATGTGGAAGCACAGGTAATTATTTTCAGATCTTTCTAAAGACTATACGTTCAGGGATCATTTCTATACTTCATTACTTGATGTTCTTTCAAATATATGCATAAAATGCTATGAATTGCCCTCTGATCCTTGCTTTTGCTGCATCCAACAAATTTCAGTGAGTTGTATTTTCATTTTCACTCAGTTCAAAATACTTTCTAATGTTTCCTGCAAATTTTTCTTTGGACTGTGTGTTATTTATATATGTGTCGTTTAATCTTCAAATATTTTGGGATTTTCTTGCTTTTTTTCTGCTATTGATTTTTGTTGAGGTCTCAAAGAATACTTTTTGTGATTTCCAGTCTTCTAAATTAGATAAGATGTGTTTATGGCCCAGGATATGGTCTACCTTGGTGAATGTGAGCTTGAAAAGAATACAAATCCTGCTGTGTTCTATAAACATCAATTAGATCCAGGTGGTCGATAGTGTTTGGTTCATTTGTATCCTTATTTATTTTTTTGCCTGCTAGCTCCGTTAGTTACCAATAGAAAGGTATTGAAGTTGGCAATAGCAATAATAGATTTTTAACTTTCCCTAATAATGCTACCAGTTTTTATCTTACGTAGTTTGATACTTTCTTGCTAGGAGCATACATTATAGGAACTATTATATTTTCCTGGAGAACTGACCCCTTTAGTTGATGTTAGCTCCCCTCTTTATTCTGGATAGTTTTTCTTGCTATGAAATATACTTTATCTGAGATTAACATAGGCAGTCTAGCTTGCTTCTGATTAGTGTTAGCATACTATATTTTTGTCCATCCCTTTCATAGTACCTCTATAAATATCTTTCATTCATTTCTTTTTTTTTAATTTATGTTTTTAATTAAGTCATACACACATAGATCATGAATACATTTATGCATATGTGGGGTACAAGATGTTTTTTTATACAACTTGATATGCTTACATCAAACTAATTAATACAGCTTTTGCCTCATTTACTTCATTCTTGTGTTAAGACATTTATGTTCTACACTTGATAGATTTGACTTATACCCTTGTAATATATTCCAGTCATTTCTAGTATACATATTCTTTTCATTTTTAATCTTGGTATTTCTATTTAATTATTTTCTCTTAGCATGTCTTCTAGTTCAGTAACCTTGTCAAAACTTCTATTAATTCACCTGTTTAGATTCTTAATGCTATAGATTATTAATAGGTTACTTTGTTACAGGATTTAAATTTGTATTAAATTGCATTAAATTTAAATTCTCTGGCCAAGTCTCCAACTCTGATCCAGTTTTGACATGTTCATGCATGCGAGGATCATTGTTATTTTAAAACCCTTGCTTGTTAATCTGCTCTGTTGTTTGCCTTTGGGTATTGTCATTTTCACCCCTCTTGGCTTGCGATCATACATTTTTTGCCTCTTGCATGCCTTGTGGTGTTTTTTGTTTTGTTTTGTTTTGTTTTTTACTTTAAAAGTACACGTTATATATAATAATTGAACAGGATCTGGTTAATATTTCTCCACAGAGGCTTTACCCTTTCCCTGCTGGGCATACAGAGAAGGGATTGTCATTTTTCTCTAGAAGCTGTGCTGAATCAGGGCTATGTTTTATTTTCTGAAAGGCCCTTTCAACCTCACAGTTACTTTAACGTCTTTGTTTGCTGTGGATTGCAGGAGGTAGATTTTTAGTGCTTTCTTCTGAGAGCCTAGTAAGTTCACCGGGGGCCTGGCCTTTGCTAATTCTTACATGGATATTGCCATAAGACCTCAGCAAGCAGTGCTCTGCATTTCAGAGGGTTTCTATGGAGGCAAACAGCCCCAAGTCATTCAGCTTCAGAAGTAGGTGGGCCTTCCACTCTGCCTTTTTCACTGGAGTGTTGCTTCCTCAAGTTTCCAATTTTGTCTCTTTACTCGTGTGAGACTTTCATAGTCTCTTCTGGTTCTGTCCTCCAGTTGTGGCTCTCTGCCTGGAAACAGCCCAAACTCAGCCTCTGAGTTTGCAGCTAGAGTTGACAAATGTCCTCTGTTACAAAGTAGCTGCCAAACATCAGCATACCTTTTTGCAGTTTTTCACTCACTCACTTAGCTCCTCTAATCCTTGCTGCTTTGGTAACTTCCTGATGCTATTAAACAAATACTTTCACAATGTTATTATATTTTTCTAGTGACTCTCCGTAGGGACTATTGGTCCATTGCAAACTATTCCAATCTACCTGGCAATAGAAATTCTAATTACCATTATGTGAAGTGAAAAATCCCAATCTAGTTTATTCTCAAGAAGTCTTTTGCTTTTTCTAAGGATCTAGAAAGCACAGAGATATATTAGAGTGAGCAGAAACACTGAAGTAGTTGAAGTAACAAGAAAGAAAAGTGATCGCAGATTCTGAGTGCCAGGAAAATTGTTTCAAGTGAAAAGAGAAAGAATTAGGTAAAGCATGGACTAGATATTGAAATATTTTAGATTTACATAACACCAAGTGAATGATATGAAACTATAGAACCTCTGACACCCTCATTCTTTTTGGCTTATATTATGCAATCCCCTTGAAAGATAGTGATAGTTGTTGGAATATGTAGAACTGCTTAGGACTGGACGTAAGAGTGAGTCTCAGAGGATAATGTTAAAGATCAGGCAGTCAATGTTAATGACCTGAGCTTATTGAGACCTCTGGCACTTCGAAGTGACATGTATCCAACTGGAGAAGCTTGTTCTAGAGAGTTCACTAAGGTTTCCTGTTTCTGGATAGGTGATTCCTTTGGGGAGTGTTTTATCTTGTAAAAACATTTTATGGTGGGCAATGCAAAGGAAAACTTCTGTGATGGTGGAATTTTCAGTACTCTGTAGCCCTTCAGATTTTTCTACATATATGTAAAGCAAGTTCTGCTCATTGGTCGTGAACATCTGGGTTTGTGATTACACAGCGATGTGTAGAATGGGTCTGATTAGATGCCATGCATGAAACCCAATCTCACTTTCTCTGGGTAGAAAGAAGTGAATTTATTGCCTCTTGTTTATCGTCCATTCCTTCCTTTTACCAGTGGAATCATTCTTCTCTGGTTTCTTGAACCAGGAAGAAGTGTCTTCCTAAGTGACTGAAATAGCTCTTGGTGTCAGGTTAATGCCTGACTGTAGTACTATTGCTTTGAAGAAAAAAAAATTCTAGCTTTAAGTTGTTGAAGTCCATGGGTAATTGTGAGAGCTACTAGAGATCTGGGCAAGAAAAAACTTAGCCTGGTCGAGGGCTGTTTGTGGATTTTTGTTGTTGTTGTTGAATGTCTAAGGCTCAAGGTTACTTGGAAGCAAAGCCAATATAGGGAATTCTCCCACTGCATATCAAATGCAGGATTTCTGTTAGTTCCATTGGTTCCACTGATTTCATTGCTTTTGTTGATAATTTTGTGATAGTTTCTAGGAAACTTAAAGAAAAGTAATGTGAGAGAAATTCATTTATACTCCAAGAAAAACATTTCAACATTCTCATCCTGTGAAAGCAGCTTAGTGAAGTCAAATCTGTCAAGTGTAGAACATAGATGTCTTGGCACAAAAATCAAGTAAATGAGGTTTGATTGGTTTGATCTAACCACATCAGATTGTATTAAAAAAAAATCAGCACATTGTACTACATATGCATGAATGTAGTCACGATCTATGTGTATTTGACTTAAAAATTAAAAAAAAAAAATAATAATAAAGAAACTACCTTCCCATAACTAGACAACAGGATTCATATCTTAAAAATATTGTGGGTTTATGTAAGCTCATGTGCTTTATTTAAAATGTATTTTGTGAAAATTTCTTTCCAATCATTTAGTTGTCAATAGAATTTTTTTTTTTTTTAATTTGGGGTGACTTTTCTCCTAGATGTCATCTGAGATTCCCACTCATTTAACAAAGACATCCTGAGGCCCAAAGCAGTTACACAGTTTACCAAAAGATCCACAGCTGTTTGTGACTGGTGAGGGGGCTGAGGACCAAAGACAAAGCTGTCTTGGAAGTTTTCCACCCTATCCACTGGTCCCCTGGCCTGTGACACCAGCCCTCAGGTGGCTACATACATCTGTGGCCACCTCTTTTACTAGCTGCTTGTTTTTCCTTTATTTTATGTTCACTTCTTGGACTAATTCTGTCATAGGCTGTAACTCAAATTGATGACACCTATTTTGTTCAGAATGCCTGAGAACGATGCTCTCTTACATAATTTTTTTGAATAAATAATTCACTCTTATAGTTTGCAATAAAACATGTAGAAAACACTATCCTGTGAAGATACTCCAGGCTACACTGTCACTCACTTGGCCACCAAATTCAGCTCCAATAGGCTACTTGTGTTACTGCCTTCTTAGGCAGCCCCGCAAATGTATTTTATGAACAGAAAGAAAATAAACCTTTTACATTCTTTTAATGCTCTTTTTCAGTAATAACTTTTACTGTAATAATAAACAAGTCCAAATGTTAATGGCTGATGGCAAGGAATTTTTGATCATGGGTCTGTGGGTCACCTATAGCTGGTCTGGGTCCAGTAGGGATCTGCTGAACTCGGCTGGGTTCAAGTCAAGTCCGCTCCATGTGTCTTTTTTTCTGTGATCTAGCTGAAGGAGTGGCAGTGACCTGGGCATACTCTTGACAGATGGCTGGAGCTCCAGAGAGACAACCAAAAAACATGTGCTGCTTCTAAATCATTCTCTTGCGATTGGCACCGTTTCATCTCTACTCTGGTGCCATTGGTCAGAGTAGGTCACAGTCAAGAGTCAGTGGGGTGGAGAAGCATGTTCCTCCTTCAGTGAATATTTGGTGGCTAATAATGCTGTTTGTTAACTTAGTATGGGCTTATAAACCATATACACCGTATTTTTCATACCATATCTTGGAGATATTTATATGTCAGTAGGTAAACACTTTAACTATACAGCATTCCATTTTATGGCCATCCCTAATGTAATCAACCCGTTCTTTACTGATGGAAATTTTTATTATTTCTAACACTCTGCTATTACAAACATTACTACAATGGGTATTCACATACATGCAATATGTGAATTTTGCATATGTGCAAGTTCTGTCTGCAAGGGAAATTCCTTGAAGTTGTATTGTTTGACCTAAAGACAGATTTTAATTGTGATATTGCAAATTTCCCCTCCAAAGACAATGTGTCCATATGCATCTCTGACAGCAGCACGTGAAAGGGCCACATTCCCCACCCTTTGTCAACTCACTTTTATCAAGCTTTTGAGTCTTTTTTTTTTTTTTTTTTTTATCTGCTGGAAAATAGCATAGTATCTTTGTTATTGTGTTGTTTTTAAAAATGGCTGTGTCGAGGTATAATTCACTTGCCGTAAAACTTGCTCTTTTACTGTGTATAATTTGGTAGTTTTAGAATATTTACAGAATCGGTCAGCTATCAACAAAATACAATTATAGCACATTTTCGCCACCCCAAAACACATCCTGTGCCCATATTAGTGATTTTCCATGTTCCTTCCCCTTGGTCCTTATCTACACTGTTCTGCTTTTTATCTCTATGAATTTGTCTATCCCAGACATTTCATATAAATAGAATCATACAATGCATACCATTTCTTGACAGAGCCTTTTTTTGTACATATTTTTATTAAGGTTCATCCACTGAATCTTGTTGTGGCATATATCAATACTTCATTCCTTTTTATTACTATAAAATTTCTCATTATATGGACACAGCACATTTTATCCATTCATCAGTCCATGGACATTTGGGTTGTTTCCACTTTTTGGCTATTGTAAATAATGCTTCCATAAAGATTTGTAAACAAGTTTTTGCATGGATATTAAGCTTTCATTTCTTTTGCATAGATAGCTCCGTGTGGAATTGCTGGGTCATTTGGTAATCCTATTATTAACAATACAAAGAATGCCAAACTGATTTCCAAAGTTGAAGCACAATTTTACAATCCTTCAGCCATGTATGACGATTCCAGTTTCTCCATGTCCTTACCACACCTTTTTATTTCGGGCATACTGGTGGATGTGAAGTCATATCTCATAGTGATTTCGATTTGCATGTCCCTAGTGCTAATGATTTTGAGCACCTTTCCACGTGCTTATTAGCCATTGCTATATCTTCTTAGGCAAGTGCCTCTCCCCTACTTTTAAATTTGCTTATCTGTCTTTTCATTGACAAATTCTAAGTGTTGTTTATACATTTTGGACACCAGGCTTTTATCGGATATAGGATTTAGAAATATTTTCCCCACTGTATGAATTGTCTTTGTTGACAAAACCATTCTTCTCCCATTGAACATTTTTGGTTCCCTTGCCAAAAATCAATTGACCGTTGGTGTATAGATTTAGTTTTAGACTCTTAATTCTAATTCTTTCATCTATGTGCTTATGTTCATGCTTTTGCCATGTTGTTTTGATTTTTATAGCTTTGTAGTGAAGGTGAGATAAGGAGGTGTGAGTCCTTTAACTTTGTTTCTGTTTTCCAAACATTGTTTTGTATGTTTTGGGCTCCTTGAATTTGACTATGAATTTTAATGTCAACTTGTCTTCTCCCTAAAAGGCAGTTGAGATTTTGGTAGAAATTTCATTACATACATAGTCAATGTAGTTTTAAATTGCATGCATTAGATAGGACATATTTTTTCATATTCTAGAGGTCATTTGTCTTTCTTATTCTAAACCAAGAGGTCATATCTTTGGGTTTTTTTTTTTTGTGTGTGAGTATCATTTCCAGTTCTGTTTTTACACCACTCAAATTATGTTTGGAGACAAGAATAGAGGGATGAGAGCTGTTCATAATTAACTGGACTACAGAGTCATACACACTTTTCTCCATGATCCTCTCAAAAAGACTATGTGCACTGGTATTGCAGTGCAGAACACTCTTGATTAAAACAACCAGAGCCAAGAAATAAACCTAAATTACCATGGGGAAAAAAATCTATTTTTTCCCTTCCCTCAGAAGACAAAATTGTATTTGTTTTCATTTTTTTTTTTATTGTTAAATCATAGCTGTGTACATTAGTGCAATCGCCCATACCCATTCCAAGATGCACCATAGATACTTGAATTTCTTAGTGCTTTATAGCTAGTGTGTGTTTGTATTAATAAAGCATTTCTTTAACACGTTAAAAAAAATTGTATTTATTAAAATGTCCCTGGATTGAAAAATGTTTTAAAACAAGTTTCCTTAAAATATTCAGACAACTCATCCTTAGAAGAAAAGTGTATCCATGTATTCTTCATGTGCATTTTTCTATCAGTTTCGTTGTCTTCAGATGTTTTATTTTCCTGTTCTTTATGGAGAGAATTTGTACAATTCTTGCCCTTCCTCTGTTTTTATTTTAGTTTTGTGAATGCTGTCTCTTTCTTCTTCTCTTCCCCAGTGTGAGTTTGTGGTTATTCATACTTCTTTTGTACTTCCCAGTTTTCTAACTCTAATTTATAGGCCTTAAATTTAGTGCAGTCATTCCTTGGAAGAAAGCAGCTGAGGTACATAGCGGGGTTGGTAGGAGACACACATAGCTCCCAGATGAATTAAGGTCAGAAAATCAAGTGGCATACAATGATGGAAGGATAGGGAGCACCCTCTGTTTGTGTTGCTATGAAGGAAGACCTGAGACTGGGTAATTTATAAAGGAGAAAGGTTTATTGGGCTCATGGTTCTGCAGGCTGAACGAGAAGCGTGGCGCTGGCATCTGCTTCTGGTGAGGACCTCGGGCTGCTTCTGCTCATGATGAAAGGTGAAGGGGATCCGGTGTGTGCAACAAAAGAGGAAGAAGAGAGAGAGGAGAGGGAGAGAGACAGATAAGAGGCGACAGTCTCTTCTACCAAACAGCTGCTATGGGGACTAATAGAGTGAGAATTCCCTTACCCCCATCCACCCCCACCTTCCACCTCTATCCTCCTCTATGACCCAACCCCAACAGGTAGGGCAATAATCTATTCATGAGGGATCCACTGTCTTGGTCAAACACCTCTTAGCAGGCCCCACTTCCAACATTAGGAATCAAATTTCAATATGTGGTTTGAAGGGAGGAAAAACATCCCAATTAGAGCAACCAACCTCCAAACTGATCAAAGGTCAATGGTCACTGATTTTGCTGTCCCCTCTATTATATCAGAAGTAAAATTGTTAAGGATAGGCCTTTGAAGGTTTTTGTTTCTTATATGAAGACTTCTTATTGTATTCACCCAGAGTGCTGAAAGGGTGCATTTTCATTCACTCCAAATTGGTTCTCAATGCCAATGGACATTAATCAATTCTAGATCACTAAAGGGCTCTGTAGAGTACTAAATGACTCTGACTGTCCTTGACAACGCATTAGAGAAATTAATAAGGCAGTGGCATTAGAACGTAATTAAATTCAGCTCATGAGCAAGGTAAGATGGTCATGCTTTTTAAGCAAGTTTTTCCTAAGAGCCTGCTGCTCTCTTTTTGCAAATCTGCTCCTGGAAGTAGTTAGTATTCTCCACCTGTTCAGTCTCTTTCACCTCTTTAAAGTATGTCGTCCTATGTGGCATCTATTATTTTTGGTAACAGACATAGTCTTGCTCAGCATGGCTCTATGGACTCCCTGGGATATGGCATCAAAAAATTAGGACAATATAAATACCCAGATGTGGGATTGCTAGATCAAATAGTAGATCTATGATTAGTTCTTTTAGGAATCCCCATACTGTTTTCCACAGAGGACAATTTGTAGTCTTACCAAGAGTATAGTGTATAAGCATTCCTTTTTCACCCCAATCAGGCCAATCTCCATTGTTTTTGAATGCTTTTAATAACAGTAATTCTGATAGGAGGAAAGTGGGATCTCATTGTGGTTTTAATTTGCACTTCCCTGATAATTAGTGACATTGAACATTTTTTCATATGCACCTTGGCTATATTTTTATCTTCTTTGGAAACAACTTTGTACATATTCTCTGCCTACTTTTTAATGAGATTATTTGTTTTTTTCTTGATGATTTGTTTGAGCTCTTTGTAGAATCTGAATATCAGAGGTACAGTTTGGGAATATTTTCTCCCATTCTGTAGGTTGTATTCTTAAACAAAATGTGGTATATACATATATTCTATGGAGTATTACTCCACCATAATGGAATGAAATGTCTTGAATGAAGCAACTTGGATGGAGCTGGAGAACATTATCTATTAAACAAACCACCACATGTTCTCACTAATAAGTGGGAGCTAAATAATAAGTACACATGGCCATACAGGGGTGTAAGGGACACTGAAAACTAAGAATGGGACAGTGTGGGATGAGGTTGAGGCTTAAAAACTTACCTGTCAGGTAAAATGTACACTACTCTGGTCATGAACACACTAAATGCTTAATTCGTGCATGTAATAAAAACACTTATACCTCCTTAATATTTTAGGAAAAAAAGAATATGTTATAAAGTTTGAATGTGGGGATTTTGCTTGTATTTATTTAACATCATTTTCATAAGGAGCCCAGAGAACTTTATATACGTCACTGTGAATCATCTCTGCATCACTCAGAAATATCAAATTCAGAAAAGCCTTTTAACGGTGCTGGTATTAGCAGAGAGGATTGATATTTGGCATTTTTGGTTAACCATGTTCTGCAGGCTTTTTCAATTTAGTTGTTACAGAGAACAAGATTTATTTCAGTTATGGCTTAAAGCTATTTTGTCAAGAAATTGAGGCAAGAAAAAATCTAACCTCTATACAGGTCCTCTTACATGCTAGACACAATGTTAGATCATCAAGAAGTATTATCACGTTTGATGCTGTGACAGTCCTGGGGCGTAGATTTTATTATCTTCACTTATTTCGAATGAGGAAAGTAAGTGTCAGTGAGATCAAGGTCATGTAGCGATAACATGGCAGAAGCAGGCTCTGGCTTTGAGTCCTGTCTGACTTGCAGCTTGGATTTTCTCTCCTGAGCTTGCTCTTCCACCCGTACAGGAGCTGAATGAAGAGAGGCCTGTACTCAGGATCCCAGGGAAGTGGACTTAGGTTTTCCTGGCCTAAGAGACTCCACGTCCCTCCTGGTCCAAACAATCACATTTCTATTCTATTCCAAAGTGCATTTCCTCCCCTATAAGTTTTTAGAAAATGCCTTTCAATACCTTTATCTCTGTTGCTAGGACAGAAGCTATTTACCGTGCTCCTGGTCAAGTTTGTTGGAAATGGGTCTTTTGTCTGCAGAGGCTAAGCACGACAGAAGTACCTGTTACGATTCAGCTTTACCAAGGATCGCCTGTGGATGGCATTTGGGGGCCACTTCGCTCTCTACATAAGGTTGTGAGACAAACATGTTCATTCCAGAAGAGGTTGTTGTTTTCTGCTGTTCTATGAACTTGACCAGAGAATGCGGCTTAGGGGAGCAATACAGAAGTAGCTCAGGTCAAAATAGAAGAAAGAAAGTCAAGGAGTAGCTGAGGTCAAAATAGAAGAAAGCAAGAAAATCAGAGACACGGATGACTGTATTAGGTCAGCTCCATTGATGGTGCTGGGACTGACCTATAACAGCTGTCAGAGCTGGGAGGGGACTCAGAGATCATCCAGCCTAATCCACCCATTTTCTGATGCAACAATTGAGTCTTTGGGGATAAAATGACTCACCCAAAGTAATACATTTCAAGACTCCTTCTTTCTAGTCCAATGCCCTTTCCATGGCAAAGCTGTGGAGCAGAAGACAGCTCACAATTTTTCTGTTTTCATTCTGATATATCAGGTATTTTATATGTACTACATTTAATTTCCCAATCTGAAGCTTTCTTGAACAAGAAATAAACTATTTTTTTTAAGCCACCGAGGTTTTAGTTTGTCTATTATCACAGCATAGCCTGCCTTCCCTAAATAATGTAAGCTATTCAGATGATTGTGTATTTTTTTACATGAAAATATTTTTGGGCCCCCTTGCAGACGCGTGACATTAGAGTCACACGGCCAGCTATTCATATCGGCAGGGCTGCCCAGGAGCCTCTCAGAGTATCTAGTCCCCTGGATTCCCCCTCATGGTGGAGGGCAGTATGCAATGGGTTAGCCCCTGGAGGTGGTTATGAGCTACCCAGATGGCCCTACCTCTGGAGGGCCTTATGGACCATCAGCTGGTGGAGGGCCCTATGGATACTTCAGTCCTGAGGGCCCTTCCCTCTGGAAGTCCAGAAGGACCATATGGTAGTGGGGCCCCAGGAGGTCTCTATGGTCAACCACTTCCAAATTCCAGTGCCCAGCAGCCTAGGTCTTATGGACAGGGTGGTGCACCCCCCCTTTGTGGATTCTGAGGTCTACACCTGGTTCTAGTTAGTGGACTTAGATCACAGTGGTTACAACTCCATCAAGGTGCTGAACTAGGCTGTGGTCAAGTCCAGCTGGTCCTCGCTCCACGATGGCACATGCCTCAGGATGATAAACATGTTTGCCAAGTCTAAGTCAGGCTGCATCAGTGTCTACCGTTTTCTAAGCTCTGTGGAAATTTATCCAGCAGGGAAAGAGCCTCTTCCAGCAGTGTGGCCAGAACCACTCAGTTTCCCTTTGCCACACAGAGCTGCAGCAAGCTCTGCCCCTAATGGGCTACAACCTGAGCCTCCCGTCACCCAGCTCCTGGTCTTCCACTACTGCTGGCACTCTGCCAATCCTGCCATTCATCCAGGTGTGTACCCAGCTACAGGTGCTGACCGAGGCCTTCTGGAAGAAGGACACAGCTGTCCAGGGCAACATTCAGCCTAGCTTTGGGGACTTCAGCACCATGATTCAGATGCTATGATCAGCCCATCTACAGAGAGTGGAGAGCACAAGAGACCTTTCTTTGCTCCTGAGAGTGGGAGAACCATGTGGACCCCTCTTCTTTTCTTCTCCCTCTAAAAAAATGTCTCCCTGTTTGATGCAGCACTGTTTCCCCAGGTGGATGGGAGCCCTGTATCTTAGCACCAAAGAGCGAGGGGCCTGACGTAGGAGAGGCCTGGAAGTTGAATGGTACAGCCTTGCACCAGGAGCAGCAATGTCAATCCTCAGTGTCTGGTCAGCTGGGCTCCTCCCCCTAGCTTTCCCTTCTCTCCCCTGACCACTGGTTAAATGTGAATCAGCTTATTACCATTGTCACCTGTGTTCCCTCCCCCTGTCATATGAGCCTATTTTCTCCAAGGTGGAATCTGACCAAGCCTGAGATATTTGCCCATGGCACCAGCAGCTTGGATTCTGCATCACACGCACTCCCAACTCTTCTTGTGTTAGTTTCTAGCTGCCTGGGGTCTGTCCCTGCACAGGGGGCTCAGACAGCCTGCTCCCTGGGCATCCGTGGTTAGGCTACTGCCCTTTGCAGCCCTTCATGTGCCTGCCATACTCAGCTCAGCTTTAGTCCCCAGGGGACAGTTGTCACCACCCTCTGCCAATGCTTTTTTTTTTTTAAGTTTAAATTTTAATTTTTACATATACATGTGTTGATTAGATTTCCATTTTTTTTTTGCCTTCACAAAATTAAAAAGACTTAAAATTTAATAACAATAACTGTTTAAGATAAGGACTAGAAACAAAAACCTCGGAAAGAATGAACGAACACAAATACATTCAGAAAAGGAATCCGACAATTGCTACATCGAAATATTAAGCAATAATAATAATGCAAAGAAAGTAATATTCACATTGTCAGATAAGAGTATGTCTATTATAGAATGCTTTGATTCTGAGATTCAGTATCAAGTCATCAGTTAACTTATTATTTTTTTAAGTATCAGAAATAGACAACTAATATTTAAAAATAAAAGTAAAAGATAATTTCAAAAAACAGATCATGCCGACCTCTGCCAATGCTTCTTTTTTCAAAAAAAATTATGATTTTTTTTTCATTTGTGGCTAGAAGTCTAGTATAATTGTAAGCTTCAATCAAAGGATGAGACTCTTTTTTTCATGTTGAGCTATGCTTGCATCTTGAGGCAATCTTTTGATTATGGTGCATGGGCATATAGATGTGATGTATTTTATATATCCTGTGTTTAATTAACCAATATTTTATCCAGGTTTTGACTCTACAAATAAAAGTGAGATTGGTCTTTCACGTCTTGTGTTTGTCCAGTTTTGATATCAGGTTACACTGGATTCATACACTGGCCAAGTTCCCCTTTTTGTATTTACTAAGACAGCTTAGATGAGAAAGACAGTCTAGTCCTTGAGTTTTGAGTACAGGGGAATGTAGCATAAGATGAACTTGGAGAGGCAACAACGGGTCAGATGATTTAGAATCGTACAGGCCACAGTGAGAATTTTGAATTGTACTCTAAGGACGCTGGGAGACTATTGAAGGACTCAGGCTGCTGAATGTCATCATGATCTATTACGTGTTTTGAATGCAGTGATGTGTTGCTTAACAACGGGGATATGTTCTGAGAAATGTATCATTAAGGGATTTTGTTATTGTGCAAACATCACAGCATAGGTACTCACACAGGCCTAGAAGGTATCACCTGCTACACATTAGATTATAATTCTGTATGGCCTGTTATTGTACTGAATGCCACAGGCAAATGTAACACGATGGTAAGTATTTGTATATCCAGACATATCGAAACATAGGAAAGGTACTGTAAAATACGGTACTATAATTTTCTGGAACCACCATCGCATATGCAGTCTGTTGTTGACCGAAATGTCCTTATATGGCACATGACTGTATATCACTGTGTGAATGAATTAAGGTGGTTAGGAATGAAAGCAGAAAGACCAGTTAGAAGACTATGTAAGTAGGCAAGGTAAGAAATGATGTGGCTTGGGTTAGGAAGTTGGCAGAGGGGTGGGAGAATTCCATTGTTTTCATATGGTATTTATTTTAATACACATCAGCAAGATTTATTAATAGATTACACACAAGAGGAAGGGACAGGGAGGGCTCGCAGCTTTCTGTCATGACTCCTAGATTTTTGCCTACGTAACTGAGTAGAGAATGTGCTACTTATATATATGGGGAATTCTAGAAAAGGAAGAATTTGGGGAAGTGGCAGGGAAACCAGTAGTTCTGTTATGGATTTGTTTGACTAGAAATGGCTGTTCAATGTTCCAATGAAGATGTGAAGTCAGCAGTTGGAAATATGAGTTTGGAGCTCACTGAGTATTATCGGTGTCACAGTGGTATTTAAAGTCAGGGAACCAGATAAGACAGCTAAGGAAGAGGAGAGAAGTGAAGAAGTGGTCCCCAGAAGGATATCTGGAGGGGGCAGAGGAGGTGAGGCAGCGAGAGACTGGCTCACCCGCTAGGTACTTCAGTAGCTCCCTGGCTCTCCTATTTGGGATCTGGATAATTCTGCATGCACTTGGGCTGTGCACACTCAGAACCTCATTAGGCACAATGCCAGGGCTTAGCGAATAAAGGACTGATTGATTCAGAAAAATACTGTTATTTCTGGTGTTGATGCTTTGGAATCTCTAGGAGCTCCCAGACTCTATCCGCCTGCAGTGGCTCAATGGGGAAACTTCAGATCCTTTCTGCTGAAGGAGTTTCTAGTCCAAATGTCCTGCTTTTGATCAGAGTAGAGCTGTGTCTCACATGTTTGGGAGTCTAACTCATGCTTATTTGGGATGGGGAAACGGGTCTTCAGCATAGCTGCACCTGGTATGTATTATGTGCAGGTTCCAGGAGGGAGGGACAGCCTTCAGCCGGTACAGATCTGACATCCTGGAATATCTTATTTCCCACCCAGGGTGGGGACAGTTAATCAGTCATAGCCTTCCTTCCACTGATCCTTCAGATGTTTTCAGCCCTTCCTTAACCCACAGTGTTCAAGGTGGATGAACAACAGAAAAAGGGAAAAAACTCTTTTGCCATTCAAGGGAGAGAAAGATGTTGGATTTAAACCCTGGTTGGGGGCTCTGCGACATGTGTTTAGAAGCTCCCGAGGACCAGGAAAGAAGGGTCCAGGCTATTGGCCCGCTGCTGGTGGAGGGTCAGCTCCTACATGACCATAGGGCTGAGGACCTTGAAAAAACCTTGGGAATACCTTCTATGCCAAATATCTAGTCAATTGGCTTTCATGTCCAAGGTAAAAATACGTATTTTTATACCTTGAAAAATTAGCTCTGAAATACTTCTGATAAGAAAAAAAGTTTTCTCTAGGAGTCTAATATTTAAGGGCAAGTGGAAAACACTGCCCTGTATCAAGCAGATTGAAAGCTGCACAGTAGTTGGCTAACGTATCACAAGGGAAAGACTAACACAGCACAGAGAGAGACTTAATTCAAGTCGCCAAACTCTTCACCATGGATGGTTTACAGCCTTCCATTTGCAGCCTCATGGGTGGGCAGTGGCATCTTAATAAAATTCAAAGTTAGTAGGCACAATTAACTGATTTAGGGATAAGTTCCTAAATGTTTTTCTCTACATTTTAGAAGTATTTTTTAGGTAATTTAAGTAAACATTTCAGCTTCTACTCCTGCCCCCCCCCCCCATTTTGCCCATTTTGCTATTTGTTCTTTTTAAAAGTATTAGGTTTGTAGACATTCAAAGCTTGATGAGTTGGAAGCTGAGAAATATTAGTAAGTAGAAATGACGGAGAATGAAAGAAAAAGAATAAAGTAACTGCAAGGGAGCTTTTGGCTTGGGTAAGCAGGTGCTCTCTTACCGTGATCACCCATGAGGTGCTGACAGCAGATATATTTCAGACAACCATGAGCTGAAGACCATCCTTACGATAAAACGTAATAGATGTTTCTGGGTGACCCATATGGTCTAAAGCAGCTTTTCTCATAGTCGCACTTCAACGATAACCACCTGTCTTTCCAATATTCAAAACTATGTAAGTTCCCTCCACCACATGAAATCTTCCCTGGCACCACATAACCCAAAATGAACCCCATGAGAGAACTGTTGTGCCCAGGAGTTCCACAAAGACCACACTGCTGAACAAGTTAAGTTTAAAGAGGAATCCTTTTATTGAAGAGCCAGTGGCAACTGCCTCAGTGTCCCAACATGGGGTTTCTGAGAGCAGCCCCGAGTGCTTAAGGGGTTTGGTCTGCATCTTGGTTGGCACGTAGGCTGTCCAGTTGTATTTGGATAGGGTAGAGAGAAAGCAGAAGCAGATTTTTGCGGTTAGTAAGCCATACATTTTTACTTTAATATTGTCCCCCTATACATCTTAGTTTTAGTACTTTCCCCACCTGGTATTATTTAAAAGTCAGTCCAGGAACAGTTGGTACCTCCTGGTCAGTTTCCCAGAGAGTTAGCCAAGCAAGAAACTTGGAGTGAACTACAAGCAAGAATTAATTAGTACTTTCCCATCTATCTTGGGAGTGAACTACTTACTTCATTTTTTTTTTTTTTAAAGCTTGCAGTCCAGAAATTTGCCAGGATATTAACTGATATTTTACCATTATAGCCTAGGTATGACCCCCTTCCGTTTAGTGTAGGCCCACTAGGCCTAACAAGAACTTGTTACGGGCATCATTCATCCATCATTTTTAATATATCATGCCAATCTTACCCCAGTTTAGATTAAAATCATTTTAAGTCCTTATAGGAAAATGATAGCATTCAGTTTTCAAAGGACTTTTTCCTATAGCATCTCATTTTGTAGTCAGAGAATATGGAAATTGGAAATAATTTTTGTGGTCCCCTAACCCAGTGTGTTCAGCGTAACTGATCTCTCCGTGATCTTCTAGACCAGGGCCGTTCAGCTTCCTTCAGACGCCTTCCCAGACACACAACTCACCTCCCCATTAAAGTTATTTTAAACAGCTCTCATTGTTAGAATGACTTCCTTGTGTTGAACTGAAATCTGTCTGCCTAAAACATCCATCTATTAAATTTAAATTTGTCCTCTGGGGCTTGAACTATTATGTTTGATTCTTTTTTCACAGATGAGTCCTTTAAGATTTTAAGATCATCATCCCGTATCGCCCAAGCTTTTTCTTTCAGGGACGAAATGTCTTCTACTTATTTCAGTCATCAGAGTGACTGTGAGCACGTTTGCCATCCTTACTGCTTTTGTCCAGTTTCACCGAGTCAGTTCTTCAACCAACACCCACTGTATAACTGTGTGCCCAGCATGGTCCAGGCATAGGGTGCACAAGAAGGATGCAGTAAGAGGTGGAAAACAGGACAAAAATCTCTATGTTCATGGATCTCATATCTCAGAGGTAGAGGCAGAGCATTAATGAAGGATTGTCCTTGGCATGTGGCATCCAGAACATTCTAGATGCATCTACACAGAGCAGTGCTGTGACTGGTCTACACTCATCTCATCTATACTTCTCCTCCACCACTATCTTTCTAGCAATGCAGATTGTGATGGCATCATCTGTTTTTGGTAGATGTGGGCTCTTTTTGAATCATATTGAGTTTACTTTTGACTATAAACAAAAAATCTGTGAAAAAAGGTCCATTTGAACTGATGCTCAATCTTACCTTGTCCATCTGGCACTTAATGCGAATTCAACCCTCTTCTCTTGTCTTAGTCTGTTCCAGCTGCTACCACAGACTGGGAAGCTTATAAACAATAAATATTTATTTCTCACAGTCCTGGAGGCTGCTGGTAGAGCCAGTGAAGGTGCACTGCCTGCTTCCTGGTGAAGGTACACTTCCTGCTTCCTTGTGAAGGCCCACTTCCTGCTTCCTGGTGAAAGCCCACTTCCTGCTTCCTGGTGAAGGCGTACTTCCTGCTTCCTGGTGAAGGTCCACTTCCTGCTTCCTGGTGAAGGCCCACTTCCTGCTTCCTGGTGAAGGCACACTTCCTGCTTCCTGGGCAGCCATCTTTTATGCTGTGTCCTTGCAGAGGATTGTGAGGGAGCTCTCTGGGGATTGTTCTGGAAGAGTGATAGGTAATCCCATTCATGATGACTCTGCCCTTAAGACTTAATCACCTCCCAAAGGTCCCACTTCCTTATACCATCACTTCGGGAGGCAGGATTTAAATATATGTATTCTGAGAGGACACGAACATTCCGACAATTGTACCCACCTAAGTAGAAGGCTTCACATGTACCCTTGCTGAATTTCATCCTGTTTCGTTCAGCCCATCTTTTCAGCCTGCCCAGATCTCCTTGGGTCTCCATGCCATTATTCAGTGCACTAGCTATTCCTTGTAACTTTGTGCTATTTTTTAATTTGATAGGTGGGCTTTTTATTCTCTTGCTTGAGTCACTGTGTCCAGTCCCAGATAGCAGAAGGACATTCTGAGGGCAGAATTCTGAATCTTCCCTCTGAAGTCCTCTTTTCCAACATGTCCTGATCAATGAATCAGTGCTCTTTTTTCAGCCTTATTCAACCTGTTCTGAGTCCAATGAACTGTTATTCAAGCTTTTATTTGATCACTGTGTTTTCAAACCAGTGCGGAAGAACCTGTCAGATGAAATAGATACCTGAAATATATATACTGCTTTAACATAGCCCTCATTGGACAGGCTAGAGACCATCCTTAAAGAGGAAATGAGGTGAGTCCGACATGATGCATGGTTGGTGAATACTCGCTGGCCCAGTGCTCACCATGTTTCTCTTTGGGTGTTCAAAACTTGTCCACTTATTGATTGGTTAAAACCCAAATTTTGGACTGTAGGTTCTTCTTTATCTGTCCATAAGTTATAGACCAGCTTTGTTTCCATCAGAGTCACTTCGACTCTTTGAAACCAGCCATATTAAACTTTTGCAGTACAGCAAACCTTAGCTTGTAATTCAGCATGTGTTAGGTGTTTTGCCCACCTGAAATGCTGCTATGTTATTCCTCCTCTTTGTCCATCTGGAAAATTCCTGACCAATTTCTAAAGACCTTGTTACAATGTCCTTTTTTTTTTGAATGGATATTTGACTCTCCTCTCTGTGCTCCCCTAACACCTTGTAGGCTATGCACCTAACATGTTACACTGTAATGATTTACAAATCTGTCTTGCCTACCAGCCTCTGCCACAGAAAGGTGTATTCATTTTCAGAGACTGCCAAATGCCTAGCATGGCGTGGGAGCTTAATAAACATTTGTTGAATTCCATTATGGAATTTTCCTATGGACAGGCTCATGGTACCAATCCAGTCTGTACCTTCATATTGCCGCTCATTTCAAGCAAAGTGGCTCTCTTTTGATCTTTTGCTCTTTTTCCCTCCACAATGAGGATGTCATTCCCAAATTCTGTCAGTGGTAAGGGGTGTAACTGCTCCTGGGAGAAACACCACTGAGAGCTCTTTTACTATTTCTTCCCTTTATTCCTGATTCTCAGACCTGATGGCTTTGTGCATTTAATAGAAATGCTATCAACAAGGGAGTGAACCTAAGCAGCACCAGACTTGGACTCTAAAGGCTAGGTGGGAAGTTGGGCTCTAACTCTGCCTATGTGTGTGAGCTTGAGGAAGTAAATTCATTTCACCGAAGTCCAGTTTCTTCATTTGCAATTTAACTGATATCCCTTCCATTTTGTATTATTCTAATTCTGTCTACTATCATTTCTAATATGAAGACCGTCCTCCTTTTGGAAACCAGATAGGAGGTAAATTGCTCTGTGTTTTCCCACCTCCAGGGGTCTAGACCTCACTGATCCCCCTGTCCAGCTGCTAGAGCTGGGCTCCCATAAAGCTGCCTTGGGAATGGCCAGTAATTGCCATGGTCAGCCCTCCTCTGGGGACACTTCCTCTCATCTCTCACTGTGTCATTCTGATCCAGTTGGGCTTGTCACCACATTTTGGACACCACATGTGACTTGTTGGATGGATTGTTTCTGATCTTTCTTAGCTACAGCTGCTCCCAATGGCTGCCTACCAGAAATGTTGGTTAACCTCTAGGCCACTGCGTCTATCGACACGGCCAGTGAGCCTGCGACTGGAACACATTTCCAAATACTTTGTTTGCCTTGGAATAAGATGGTTTCCATTGCAGAGCAAGACAAGGTAGATAATACATGTTTTATTTTATAATTGAACAAATGGAAGCTTAGAATGGTTATGCCACTTACCCACCATTGCTTAGATGTTAAACAATGGAGTCAGGGTTAAAGCTCAAGGGTCTGACAGCTTCTTTAGCGGTGCTCCATCATGTGGAAAGGGAAGGGACACAGTCTCAACACTGTCTTCCTTCCCAAACAGGATACCACATCTCATTTGTAATATACGCTCAATTAATGACATTTAAAAGTCGAGTAATTTCGGAGGTACTCCAGATCAGAATTTAAACATTTTTATGTGAAGAAGAGAAAAATAAAACTCAAATCCTAGTTTTTACTTCTTTTTTGCTTTGCCAGCCCTCTGACATTGTATGGGAGTTCCAATCAGCGGAAAAATGGCCACAAAATAGACAAACAGGTGGTAAAAGTGAAGAATAATTCATTAATGAGGGTGCTGTGCTGTAAATAATTGGGAGTTTACTGCAAACTAGAACGCATTTCATAAAAATCGGTCATTTGGGGGTAAGATTTCTCAAAAACCACTTTTCTTTGCCATCCTGCTTCTATCAATCTTAAATCAATTATCTTGTAAAATGCCCATGTAGAATCACGAACAGCATAATCCCTTTAAGATTGTTCTCATCTTTGTCTTTGCCCCTGTGTCACTTATAATTCTTTCACACAATAAAAGCCTCAAATTAATAAAGTGCTTCTCTTAGAAAATCAAAATGCTTTCTCCTCATTGCCTTTTAATTAATTGTTGAAGATTTCCTCTGTAAAGCGGGTATGTGGTAGAAAACGGAATTATTCTTTCCCTTTAGGACATGAAGAAGACAGGTTGGAAGGGCAGATCATTTCCATCCACAGTGGAACTTGGTGCTAATTCAGGTCAGTTCAGGGCTGTTGACTGGGTTCTTCGTGTCTGCCCAGCATTTCAAACAAAATCAAGCTCATCGACTTAGTCACTTAATAATCAGTGCGTGATTACTCAAGGCCCACTTTATGTCAGATCCTGTTCTAGGCACCGGGAATACAGCAGTGAAGAGGAGAGGAAGAGAGATCTAACCTCATCGAGCTTAAACTTTTCTAGGGTAAGACAGATATCAAACATAGTCAACAGGTAAATTATACAGTAGGTGAGAGGGGATAAATGCTCAGTGTACGAAGGAATGTGAGGGCAGGGAGGGTGCACAGTGTCACATGAGGAAGATTAAGTCGGCCTCCATGGGAAGACGCCATTGAGTAAGGAGCTGGGGAAAGAGAAGAAGGATATCTTAGGGAAGAGCATTCAAAGCACAGGGAGCAGCTGGTTGCAAATGCCCTGGGGTGGCTGCATGCCTGGAATGTTTAAAGAATCCCGGAGGGCAGTGTGGCTAGAACTGAGTGTTTATATAAGGCTGTGTTGGCATTCTAAAGACATCTTTCACTTTGAGGCACATGTGGTGTCTTGGAGGATTTTAAGCAGAGGAGAGAAGGAATTTGATTGCTGGGACTGCTGTGTTGAGGTGGCGGATTCAAACCCAGCCCAGGACAAAAACTGCAAAAAAAAAAAAAAAAAAAAAAAAAGGTAAGGGAAAAAGCAACTCTACCTCGGCAGTTCACAATTTGAGGTTTCTGTACCCCTAGTTATTTGCCATAATAGACACTATTTCCTGTATCTCAAAACAAGAAAAAACAATTTAAAAATTGACTTTTTTTCAAGGTAAGGCTACTAAAGCTAAAAACAAAACCAAAAGCCTTTCAATGTATTGTTTGGGTTGTAATTACGTTACCTTGGCAGGGTAACAGCTCTTTCCCCTGCTATTCAGAAGTTCTACCTGGCATATAAAACGAATGCAAAATTTACAACTTAATTTGCTTTAACAAAGTATAAGGCACACCCAGGTTTTTTCATTTTTGCTTGTTTACAACATAAATGTTTCCATTACGTGGGGTGGAATCACTTAAGAGAAGATATTAAATCTTTCAATGGGTTTTTGGAGTTGATGCTAGCCTAATTCCCTCTGTTATATTTGAAAAGTGTGAATCCTAGGAATAATAAAGTGATAGACATAATTTTGTTTCCAATATATAGTAACAGAAATTATGAGTTGTCTAATGAGGTTTAACAACCATAATAGAGAAAAATGCTGAAATCTGTTCTTACTTGCTTGGTTTCTATCCATACCCTATAGGGTAAATTTTGTCGGCTACTGTGAGACCATTTTTATTTTATTTTATTATTATTATGTTTTTGAGACAGAGCCTCAAGCTGTCACCTTGGGTAGAGTACGGTGGCATCACAGCTCACAGCAACCTTCAACTCTTGGGCTTAAGCGATTCTCTTGCCTCAGCCTCCCAATTAGCTGGGACTACAGGCGGCCGCCACCACACCTGGCTATTTTTTGCTTGTAGTTGTCATTGTTGTTTGGCAGGCCTGGGCTGAATTTGAACCCGCCACCACTGGTGTATGTGGCTGGCGCCTTAGCTACTTGAGCTACAGGCACTGAGCCGTGAGACTATTTTTAATGTGCTTAGAGACAGCAGGAATTCAATACATGGTTGTTTTATTACTAGTAATTTTCTCAATGGGTTTCAGTATTTCTTGCTGCTGTGCTTTAGTAACAACCCCTTTGCCCACCATATTCAAAGGCAGATGTGCTATCAGTCCACGAAGATCCCAGTGTGGATGTTGGCCTCTTTCCTTTCCTCAGCTCTCATCCTGTCTATCAGTCAATTCTGCACTGACACGGAGCTATTTGTTTCAAGGTCTTACCTCCCTAAGTTGGATTTCGTGTGGGATACTGAAAAGAACGTAGGAAAGTTAGATCTGAGCTCTGCCATCTGAGTGTAGCTCTGCCACAATGAGTGTAGTGGAATAAGGGGTGTATTGTAAGAAGAAGAACTCACACAATTGCAGAGAAAGCTGTAAAGGTGATTTTCCACCAGAGGGGATTGGCAGATGTGAGAAGGGTTTCTGCCTCACCCCCTGAGGTCCTTGTGTGGGTGGGCGAGTCAGAGCTTACAGGGAAATCTGGGCAGCCAGGCACAGCCAGCTGTGGGGAGGGGGAGGGCTTGAAGGGGAGATGGAAGGAAATTCAATGCAAAGCTGTTGCCTGTGCCTGGCCACTGTCTCTTTAAGTCCATGGTAGTGCCTTTGGGAGGGGTTAGTGGCTATTATTGGTCAGCTGGGCTGGAAATGTGGAAGATCTGGATGTGAAACAGGGGCAAGCCAGGACATGCAGAGACCTCCAGCACTTTGCATATATTACTACATCAAACTACAAAGACCTTCGGGGAGGAATAGGTTACTCTTTACCCTGTTTCACAAATATTTCACAAATTCTTCTTCTGGCCACTTGTGCTCACATGCATACGGACAAGAGGAGTGCCATTCCAGCTAATCAAGTTGACACAGCACAAACCATCACAATCATTACTGGCTATGTCAGTGTCAGGCAATTTCCTCCCCCTCTCCAATCCTTTCCTTCCCTATTGGTTTACTGATGTAAAAGATGTTATAACTATTATAAAACGTATAACTAACTCTGAGATAAATAATAGTGCAAAAAAAATCCAATAGAAAATATAAAATAATAGTGTAAAAAATCCATTACAAAATATAAAGTAACTGATAAGATTGTTGTTTTTAGATACAACCATTAATTTAGTTGATGCGTGTTTATTGTGTATCTTCTTTGGGCCAGCAACTGTACTAGGCCTGGAAATCACAGCAGGGAGCACACAAACAAAATAAAAAATGAATCGGACACAGATTAGATATTCAAGTGGAGATGTAAGTAAGCACTCGGCTACCAGAATTTCAGGGGATAGACCCAGGTTAAAAGTGCACATTTGGGAGTTACTAGTATTCAGGCAGCATTGAAATGTATGACCCTGAATGAGCTCACTTGGGGAGTGCGTGTGAAATGACAGAAGAGGCTCAAGTTCTGAGATCTGAGGTGCTCCAGAATTTGGGGGTCAGAAAAAAAAAAAGAACAAGCAATATATTTTCGGTTCTATTAGTTTGCTGCTGGAACGAGCCATCAGCACTGTGTTTGGGTGAGGGTCCCAGTCAGGATAGCCCTTTTACCCAGTGATTCAAGGGACAAAGCAGGTGGTTCCTCCTTAAGAGGAAAATGGTGGAACTGAGCATGCTCAGTTATGGTTCTGAATCTGCAAGTGTTAATCCAAGTCATGTCACTCTCCCAGGGTAAACTGAGCAAAGGGGAAAGAGAGGTTGAAGGAGAAGTAGGTTTCAGTTAGAGAAAGAATGTTAAGGAAATATTTAGAAAGGCTGAAAATGAAGAGAATTTTGCTCCGAAAGGCACAATGCAAAGACCTGGGGAATTGAGGAACACTGGGTGCTGGGTCAGACTAGGGTGTGTGCAAAGTAGTCTGGGACATGATCTTTGCCCTGTAGCATTTAGAACAGGGACTAGGTTGGGTATTTGCTCCTTGAGCAAAACCTACCAGGGCCTGGCAGGGGGAGGCAAATGTGTTTGTCCACATGGCTCCCTACTGGAATAGCAGTTGAGATCTACTCCTAGAAAGGGGCTGCTGTCTGTCATCCACCTTCTGATACCGGAATTTCCTCTTCAGTAGGTTCTTGGTCTCGGTGATTCGAAAAATGAACCCACAGACCACAGATCAGGATTTATTTACAGAAAAGAATACAGAAACACCAAAGCTCCTGGCAGAGAGAAGACCCAAGCCGGGGGAGAAAAACTCTCTTTCTCTCCTCCTCCCTGTCTCTCTCTGGGTGCTTTGCTCAGGGGTTTATATAGTGGCATAGGGTTATTTAGCCAGAACTCAATTGTTACATTTAGCGGGTGTGGGTCCTCTAAAGTTACATTCAGCCTCAACTCAAGTTGTTAGCAGTGTGGGGCCCAAACTCAGTTAATGAATGGCTACAATCCCTTTCATTCAGGCCTAGGAAACTTACATGAAATTGACCAGAGATCAGTTGTTACATTTAGCGCCCGGCCCAAACTCAGTAAATGAATTGCTAGAATCCCTTTCATTCAGGCCTAGGAAACTTACATGAAATTGACCAGGCCTAGAAAAAGTTGGATTCCTAGTCAGTCAGAAGTGCAAGTGAGGTAGACGTAAGGTGCGGGAGTCTCCCCGGCAGTTGCCTGGCCCCTCCGGCTACCGAGCCTCCGCCAGCCCCCACTGCCTCCCCTCCAGCCCGCAGGTTGCGCTGCTGGCTGCCGCTGCACAGACTCCGCCAGGGCTAAGGCGGTAGGTCCCGCTCAGCTCCGCTGGCTGGGGCGCCACCCCTTCCGTAACACTTCTGTCTCCTCCACACCTGGCCCCCCGGAGGCAGGAAAACCACCTCCATATTTACAGCTTCCCGACCCTGCCCCTGAAAGTCATTACTATAATCCAGGCAAAAGTGATTTTTCTAAGAGAATTGTGGCCGCGACCTGAAGAGTAACCGCAGGGTGCTCCGTGCAAACTGCCGGAGGACGAAGGTGGTGGTCGAGCGCCACGTTCCCCTCGGCGCCTTCCGGAGAAGCCCAGCCCCGGGATGCTCCTCCGGTGTCACAAGTGTTAAGCTTTTCACCTCGTGTTGGCAACCTCCAAATCGTTTCCCATTTCTCCAACTTCGGAGGAAGCTGTGAAAGCCGCAGGCAAACGAGGCTGAAGGATTCATTTGGTCCCGGCCATGCCTTTTACTCCTAGAAGGTCTTAGCTCTCTGCTCTGTTCTTTAAGCATAATGATCATCAATCACCTGCTTCTTCAGGGCGGTCAGCTGCGCCTTGAGACGCGTGATGGCACCTGCCGGACGTCTGGCCCCATCCCTGCGTCCATCTGTCCGTCCGTCCACCCAGTGCCCAAGCCCTTCCTCCCTTTCCGGCTCACTCCGGTCGTTCAGCCCCGGTCTCTCCGGGCCTCCAGCGGCACGTACGCCCGGGCGGGCGGGGTGTGCGGAGCGTGGGCCCGGCGCGCCGCGGGCAGGGCTGCAGCCTCCCCGGGCGACAGGGTGGGGGTCCCGGGAGGCCCGGGCGGGGTGGCCGCGGCCGAGCCGAGCCCATCCGAGCTGGCACCTGCGAACGCCCCTGCCCCACGTGACTGTCCCCTCCTCCCTCCTCCAGTCGCGCGCACGGGTCGGGCGTCTCGGCTCCCGCGCGCGCTCGGTTGGTCCCAGTGCCCGGGCGGAGCAGCGGAGGAGGGAGCGAGCCGGCGAGGCGGCCCGGGAGAGCGCGCGCGAGCGGCGGCTGCCGGGGCCGCCTGTGCACGGGCGGCGGCGAGGGTGGCGGTCGCCGGAGCCGCGCGGAATCCGCATCCGCGGCGAGGGTGATGAGGCTGCCCTGCCACGCTGCTCCGCTCGCCGCCAGCTGACACCGCCTGCGCCCAGCCCGCCCGCGAGGGGAGACGCCGCGGGGCCGTGACCTTGGCGGAGGAGGTAAATAGCGAGGCGCGCGGGGAGGAGGCAGCGCCACCCGGAGCCCTGCCCGCGCCCGGCCCGCGCCCTGCGCCCCGCCCCGGCCACCCCCGGGACCCCGCGCCCGGGCTGGGCTGCGGGCACCGAGCGCACGGCGCGGTCCGCGGTGCTGAAACTGCCGCCCTCAGCCGGCGCGGCCGCGGCGCGGGGCACGGGCTCGCCTGCCATTTGCCGCTGCCGCGGGCGCCAGGCGAGGGGAGCTGGGGGTTGCCTGTTGTCTCCTCTTTGGCTGATTGCTCTGAGGCTTCTGCAGTTAGTTTTTCACCCCTGGTGACACAGGTGATTGTCTGAAGGGTGACCTCCCACCAGTTGTTCTTGCCAGCTACCTTCTCGCCTGGATTAGGCAGTTTTGCCTCAGACTTCCGAAGCGGAGAGGGCTGGGGGGAGAGCACCCTTGCAGTGCAGGCAGGTGGGAGTAGGCGAGCAGAGTCTGGGCTCTGTGTGGGAGACGCAGGGGGATACGGAGGAAGCACCAGTGCTGGGGAAAGGCGCTGCGAACCGGCCTCTCGGATGCGCCTGCATGTGGCAACCTGGGCTGACACCTGGGAGAAAGTGTGCCCCCTCCACCCCCCACCCCGTGTTGCCTTTCACCCTTCTGGGGAAACATCGTCCAGTGGAAATGCAAGTATTGAGCGTAAGAGAGAACTCCCTGCACCACGGGAATAGTAACCCTGTGTTCTTAAGGGGAGCACCAAACACTTTGTAATACTTGTACCGAGAAAATGAAGTCCGTTAGAACCATCGCCCAATGGCTGTGTGTACCTGGAAGATTGTAATTTCTTATAATGCCCTGGGCGCACTGTAGGTGAAAACTTACTTTTCTAAATCTTCATCCTGGGTTACTTGCTCCAGCCACCCCAACTTGTAGGCACACTCCATGTGGGGTGGGGGCTGCGGATGTCGACGCATGGGGCAGTGAGCCCCTGTTTGAACTACCACTGGTATCTCACCGGAGTCTCTCTAAACCTTTGCAGGGCAGACTGATAATTCTTGTACGCGAGAGTGGACCAACTTTTGGGTGACATGGCCCAGGGGAATAATTATGGACAGACCAGCAACGGGGTGGCAGATGAATCCCCCAACATGCTGGTGTACAGAAAGGTAGGAACTGTTCACTTACCTTCTGGCTTTTTTGGTATTTCCTCCCCTAACTCAGCGTCTGTATCAACTCCGTGGCCTTGTGGCTGGCCCGGGGCACCAGTGATTGCATGCTGTGCCTGAAGATGATCTGATGTTCCCAAGTGGTCTGTGTGTGCAGAAACACAAGGAAGCAAAGGAGGCCTCACCCTTTCCCTGCTGGTTTTACACAGGTTAATCTGTCATGAGCAGTAAGGCCAAGTTCGGGTGTTCCCCATACTTTGTTATAGATATGAGTTAACAGCATCCATAATAATTGTAGAAGCTTTTTTCTTATACTCCCCCTAAACATAGAGGTTATAATAATTACATAAGTAGATCACATTTTGCAATAAAAATAGCCCACTTGGCAGTTCTGTGACAAGAGTGAGTGTGACCCTGTGAATGTATGTGGTTTAATGATTTTACTCCTAAATGAACAATGCTAGTTTTTTGTCTTAGCCTATATTATTTTTTACTTCATGGTTTTTTTTATTTATTATTTTGTTTATGGCTGTTCATGTTCTAGTGTTAAATGCTCGTTAAATAAACCTCTGTCTTCCAGAAGGCTTTTCTTTTTTGCCATAAACAGATCAGATGGCTTTGTGTATTTAACGGAAATGCTGTCAGCCACAGACTTGTGCACGTTCAGCCACCGTATTAAAGATGCATTTGAATATCACATGTGCTTTAGAGTGGTTGCTTAGGTAACTTCACTCTGGCTGTAATCAACAATTTGCTAAAATTAAGGATGCGGTAATCTTTCTTTAACTTCTGCAGCAGTTGTTTCTATTACAAATTGTGGATGGTTTTTTTTTTTTTTGGCATATTGTCAGGAGTGCTTATTGGGCAAGACTTCCTTAGTAAACACTAACAGTAGTAAAAAAGGAAATCATACCTGGAAACTTAAAAAATTGTTAAGGATTTTAATGAGAGTGAGCCCATCGAAGACTCCAGGATGAGTTGGCATTTGTTTTGTTCTGTTTTGCTTTTTTTTACAGTAAGAGGATCAGAGCTGATTGTGACTACAGATGAAAAGCCGTGTGCTACCTTGACCTCTCTAAATCAGAACTGTTCATCTAGGTAGCCCAGCATCATTAAGAGGGAGTGATGAATATGTGTTTGAAGGAATATTGCCATTGCTTTAATGAGGAGACCCTGGTACAATGCTAGCTGACTTTATTCTCCAGCCTTGTGGACAGTGCGATACTGTGTCCCTGTGAATGGAGTTATATGCATCTGGGATAACACAGTAGGATGAAAAAGAAAAACTGGGGATTAGTTGTCTATCTTAGTCTCAGAATATTCTTGCTGCATAAATCAGGAAAATAATCCCCATTGGGTTTAGATGATTACTATTGTGTTCCTACACTGTTTGAAATGATTGCATATTTGCCCATTCTACTCACAGTTGGTTTTGAGAAAAAATATCTGGGGAGCAGTAGGGTGATTTTAAATAAGTCACAATATTTTCTTTTGTTTGGTAGAACTGAATGTTGCAATATACAAGATGGGAGAATTTTGAATTCTGTCTTATGGGGGTATGTTATGTGCAGAGTTGGATTTTTAGCTGAAAAATTATAGTAGGATGGTGTTTTTGGTAGGCCACGCAGCTGTATTATCTCTCTGCTTTCCTAGAAAAGATTAAGGACTGAAAAGATTGGGCACCTAACTGTTCTCTTGATTAGAAATAAACTTGACAGCAACCAATTTGTTTCATTTAGTTAATTATCATGAAAACAAAATAAGAAGACAGGAATTTTAAAAATAGTTATTTGATTATTTAAAACAACAGAGCTTCATGTTACTAGGTCTGAATTTACTCTATACAGCGTCATATAGCATGAAATTGCTATCAATTCTACTTGCAAGTTAATAGACTATAATGATGAATGTGATAATTTATTTTTGAAAGCATTATTATTGTGTTGGCTAAGCTTGGAACTTCTGGTGCTGCTTATTTCCTTACCCTTTGGTTGGCTTTTTGTTTAGGGTTAATGACACATGTAATTTATTTTTCCGGAAAAGATTTTCCTGATAAATCATTACCGAAAAAAAGTAACTCCTTTCAGTCAATTTTTACTCATGATGCTTGAATATGGATTCCTTTTCTTTCCTTTTATTCTTTGAACATTTTTCAAAATTTTCCTTGTAATATAAATAATAATGTGTCAGTAAATATCAAATGATTTATAAAGAAACACAGTGTCCTTGGTTATCACTTGCTGATTATCAAGTCAAATGGTTTGTGTCTTTGTGCAGACATGCAATCTAACATCATGCATTTTGTGTAACTTTCACATGTCTCTGTCGTGTATTTTAAAAGGGCTTTCCACTTAATATTGTCTCAGTAGAGATCAACTTTTAATGTAAAGAGAGCAAAGTAATTGGAAAGGGGTCTATTTTGAAAGCATGTGCTTGAATATTTTACTGCTCTACTTTTATTGAAAAATAAGCACTATAGTACAATGCTTATCAATCAGGAAGTCAGTCAAAGGCTTTGAAAAGAACTTCAACGTTCCAATGTACAATAGTACATTGCTCAATAATAGTGGAGAAAATGGGTAGAGAAAGGACCATTATATTGACTCATACCAATTTTCTTTTTTTTCTTTCTTTCTTTTTTTGAGACAGAGCCTCACTTTGTTGGGTAGAGTGCTGTGGTGTCACAGCTCACAACAATGTCCAACACTTGGGCTTAAGTAATTCTCTTGCCTCAGCCTCCCAAGTAGCTGGGACTACAACACCCGGCTATTTTTTGTTGCAGTTGCCACTGCTGTCTTAGCTGGCCAGGGATGGGTTTGAACCCACCACCCTTGGTATATGGGTCTGGCGCCCTACCCACTGAGCCACAGGTGCTGCCCAACTCATGCCAGTTTTCCACATCTACTTAAAGATCGAAGCACCATTCTCAGAAGTGAGTCCTGAATGACCAACATTGGCCGTGTTCTCACCATTTCCCCACTCTCCCATCCATAACACCTCTTGCTTCCTTTCTGTTCAGGGTTTTTATAATTTACATGCATTCAAATGTGCATGTGCTGTTCCCATATATTTCTTTCTAGGCTATGAATGACAGACACTGCATCCGTGTGAGGGGTAGGAAAGAGTGATGGTCACCAAAGTGGAGTACACAGAAAAGCTGGGATGTGTGAATTTCTTTTTGTCCGATGCCTCTCTGTCTTATGATTATCCTTACTCAAATTATGTAAGTTCCTCCAAATCATGGAAAAATCCCAGGGATATTTTTTTCATGCAGAAGTCCATAGTTGTTTTATGGAAAAAAGTGTGCAGTGGATAAGACTCAGATCCTTCAGGCAGAGTGGATGCCACCATCGTGAAGGTGATGGTGACAGTGGTGCAGCCTCAGAGGCAGGCCTGGTGTCTGCAAGTCAGTCTCCTATGTTGGGCAATAGTTTTTGGCTTAATCTGATGAGTCTATATAGAGCTCGTTTGACATCAGAGATAAAGTTTTAAAAATATGTCTGGACAGAACATTTGCCTCATTGATTCTTTAACTTATAAGGCTCCTTTTTCACAAGCAGGTAATTGAATTAGAGTGGTTATGTTGTTTGATGTATTTGAGGACATCCTTTTTAAAAGTGCATAAAATTATGAGTTTGACCACTTTTATTCCTGGGGCTTTTTAGGCTCTCTTCAGACAGGCCCTGACTCTAGATTGGAAGTAGAAAACGTCAACTCCAGAAGAGACCTGATTAATTCCAACAAGCCTTGCATTCAGGTCAAATTCCTGAAGAATCTGTCCCAGTGACAAGTCAGAACTGAGTGTTGTTTGGCGTTGATGGATCTCAAACTCTGCTTCCAATTTTGGATGAAACTCATTCGTGGGGCACCTCTGGCTGTGGACAACTAGGCTGGGACCCAGAGTGCAGGAGACACACTCCAGATTTGGTGCCTGGCCAGCACTGCCCACTAGACGGTATACATCATTTTTTTTGTCCCGAGTCTGACATTCAGGCATTTGGGAAACAAAATTTCTAGGACACATTGGGGCCAGGGTTTCAAATTGGCTGGAACGCTAGCTTCTCGCTAGCAAGAATGCTCAAAATGCCCAATAATTTCTGATATTATTGCAGCAGCCAGTTATGCTCCAGCTGTCAGAAAAGAAAATGAAACTGTTCTCCTACTCGAATGCAGAGGTTTGGGGAAATAGCAAACTATTGAGTTCCCCATGACACCTGCCCTTACCTCCTTCTCTTCACTGTTCTCTTTTTCCCATTCTCGCCTCCATTCTACACACTGTCCCCGTCTTGTCTCTCTATCTCCTACACAGTTCTTGCCTTCCATTGTTTCTTTTTCTTTTTTCCTTTTCAAACCAGCAAAGATAACATTTTCACTAAGATGATGTTCATTTCAGCCGTAAAAGAGAACAATGTCTTTTGGAGAAGAGAGCAGGTACCAGGCTGGTTTGAGTAGCAGCAAAGCGCAGGCACCAGGCTTGGGTAAGTCTGTTACACGTGGCTTCTTATTGTGGAGGTGGTAAATGGTTAGTGTGTGTGGTTTGAGATTGCTTCATTGTGGAACAGCAAGGTGGAGCACTGGCCTCAGAAGGCACAGTGGGAAGTAGATGACACTCTACTAGGAGGGTCAGCTACACTGATCGGCTTACCCTGCATGTCATTAAATGCTACTTCTGAAGTCAATCTGTTTTTTTGGAGGAAACATATCTGCGAGAAAGAGGAGTGGCTTGATTTCTTCTTCAGAAGGCATTGAGCTCCAGACATCACTAGCCTCTTCGTGGTGAGCCAGCTGTTTTCTGTATTAACTTAGGGCATTTGACTCAGCAGAATGGCCAATCTGGTCAGTCTTGAAGGTGCCAAATCTTCCCACCCCAACTCCCATAATAAAAAAAAACAAGGTCTTGCTGTGTAGCTCAGGTGGGTCTTGAATTGAGCTCAGGTGATCCTCCCACCCTAGCCTCCCAAATAGTTGAAACTACAGACAGATGTGGACCACTGTGCCCAGGGTATCTTTGACATTTTAAAACCTTAGTTATCTTAATCTGTCTGATTGACTTCAGGTCATTAGAGAATCTTTACAGGTAGCAACAACACAAAGGCCCATTAGAAATGGAAGGAATTGTATAAATAGATCATCGCAAAATGTGTGGGCCTTTTAAGCCTCCAGATTTTAAAATTAGGGGCTGTTACCATGTCTGAAAAATTCCCCAATGGGGTATCTTCTCTAAATTACATTATTGGAAAGAACCTTTCTGCAAATTCAGACCTATTTTTCTCAGTGACACAAATACTGGCATGTGCCCTGAGATGGGATAGAATCATCATCGATGATATTTCCGTGATGATATTTCTCCGTAAGAAGTAGGTGGAAGCATTTTATGAGTAATAATTTAATGATGAATTTTGGGATAATAATGAACTTGAGTTCAGAGCAAGGAAGCCTTCCAGGGTCGAGCTCTTTCCTCACCCATCTTCGCCTGTCAGTGCTATTTGTGGGATTAAGATAAGGATTTGTGGCCTGAATTTTATTTCTTTCATTTCCTACCTGCAATTTCTCTGAATCTAATTGATCAGAGGGAAGTGCAGATGTACCCAAGAGAAGCTCTCTAGGGATTTTATTACCTTCTAATAGCCTTTGTGGTTCTGCTGAGAGACGAAAAGCAGAGTATTTTTAGGCAGTGTGGGTGACAGAATGTGATCACTGCAGAGACTTTGGAAGTATTTTGGATTTGGACAGTTTAGTGAATTGATAAAGGGTAAGTCTCCTTAAAAAGAGGATTGTAGAAAATAAGCAACACAAATAACTGAGGCTTGCTGTTCACTTCCCAGCAGTGACGAGGAGGCAGCATTTAATGTCAGGGTTAAGGTGACTTCTATCCCACCCCGCATCAACCTCATTGTAAAATAATTGTACTTGGTGGAGTGGATCTAGAAAGATAAATTGTTATTCTGTCTTCTGAAAAAATATACAGGAAAATGGCAGTTTGGTGAGGTCAGTTGGATTTTTAAGGAGACGCTAAGAACCTTCTAATTTTTGGTCCTTTGTGGTCAGTAGCAAGTAAACATTTTCTCTGGGAGGTGGTGGGTTGAAATGGGAGACACCTGTGCACTAGAAGCAGGTGATCTTGGTTTTAAGTCTCTGCTAGTGGTTGGCTGTGTGGTTGTGGGTGGTTCCTTTCACATCATTTTATTTTTATTTTTTATTTTTATTTTTTTTTGCAGTTTTTGGCCCGGGGCTAGGTTTGAACCCGCCACCTCCAGCACATGGGGCCTGCGCCCTACCCTTTAAGCCACAGGCGCTGCCTCCACATCAGTTTATTTACAAAAGGATGAAAAACATTTTCTTCCTAGGGCCATTCAATGATAAAATAAGGTAGCCTAGGGGAAATGACTTGCATAGAGTCTAAAATGTATTAGATCCTCAGTAAATGCCTGCTGTTACAATTAATACTATGGTTATCTCATTCCTTCTTATTTAATAAAAAATATTAAACATCTTGCATGTGCCAGGTGGGGAAGGACATATTATCTTATTTTTTGATAAAGAAAAAAAAGTGAACTACCTGTAGTCATATTTTCCTGGTAGTGTAGAGGGAAAGGTTCTATAAGATACTTTGGTAATACCATTTGTATGACATAATGTCCTGTCTTTTTTTTTTATTTTTTGTGACAAGGTCTCAAGCTGTTGCCCGGGGTAGAGTGCTGTGGTGTCACAGCTCACAGCAACCTCAGACTCTTGGGCTTAAATGATTCTCTTGCCTCAGCCTCCCAAGTAGCTGGGACTACAGGTGCCCACCACAACGTTGGGCTATTTTAGCAGGCCCGGGCTGGGTTCGAACCCGCCAGCCCTGGCATATGTGGCCGACGCCCTACCCACTGAGCTACGGGCGCCGCCTGTCCTGTCTTTTATCATTTAGCTCCTTATAGCTAGATTCTTCTAGTCACTAATAAGCTGTTTGCAGTCTTGTTTTATGTATCTTTGAAGTGTGCACAGTTCCTTGGATATTATGTAAACTAGTTCCTTGGATATTACGTAAACTACATAAAGCCGTAGAATCCAGGAATTTCCAAGGTGAAAGAGAACTCAGAATTTATCTACTTTTCCATTTTTGCAGATTGTAAAATTGAGGATCAGAGAAGTAGCACACAGCTGGAATTCAGGTCTTTCTAGGATCTCTCTCTTTCTCAATGCAGTAAGTCTTTTGGTTTGTATTTCAGTGTCAGTGAGTAATCAGCATGCTAGTTGCTCCGGGGACATCCATGGATTATACTAGGATGTCTATTCACCCACTATAAATAGATTAACTGCCTTTTTCCTTTGGCCAGGAATGATCAGATTGGGAACTTAGTCTGGGCTGTTCTTGTATTAGTTTTATTCTGACATTTTCCAGCAATGAGCAAACAGGGGAAATTATATCAATTGGACTTGTATAATAAATGACCTATAGCCATGGGGGACTTGTCAGGAAGTTCATGGTTGGAAGTTCTGGATTAATGAAAACCCAGGATTTTATGGTCTATGGAAATGGTACCCAATAGGACTTTCTATCATGATGGAAATGTGTGTGCTCTGTCCAGTTCAGTAGCCACTGGCCATATGATGGAATTAAACACTTGAGGTATGAGTTAGTGAGGACCTGAATTTTAAATTGTATTTAATTTTATATTTATTTATGTATTTATGTACAGACAATGTCTTGCTTTGTTGCCCAGGCTGGAGTGCACTACTGTGGTCATAGTTCATTGCTGACTTGAACTTCTGTCCCCAAGCCATCTTCCCAGCTTTGCCTCCCAAAGTGCTGGGATGATAGGCATGAACCACTGTGCCCAGCCAAATTGTATTTAATTTTAATTAATTCAAATTTAAATAGTCCATGTGGCTATCAGTATTAGATTAACAGCACAGTGATATGGAATAAAGGACTTTGGAAAAATAGCATCAAATCCAAGAGAAGAGATAAAAGAATATGCTGTATCTAGCTTAGCATTTGAATGCAGTGCTTGGACCAAAAGTAGAGCTCAGCAGATCATTCATTTAAAAAGAATACAATAAAAGTTTTAAAGGAAGACCAGGACCTGACAAAGGGAATGATAGCTATTGTGATAAATAACATCAACTCTCTATGCACTTTATGAATTTTTTTTTTTGGAAACTTTCAGCGGTCTGAGTAGGTGGCCCTCCGAAGGTCAGATGATAGAGATTGTCTTTTGGTAAGAAAAAAATCCTGTGTATAGTGTGGGTCTGTCATGCAGGGAGCTTATAGGGCCTCAGGTGATTTGCTGATGTGTGAAGTATTTCAACTAATCTCTGTCTTGTAGCATCTCAGAGATGCATCACAGCCATTCTGATTTCTTAGAGACGGAGGAGAAACCAGAGGTTCTGAGTAAAAGCCATTCAAAGTAGTCAGAATATTTTTTGAGAATTTAAAATTGGAGTATAATGGAATCTTTTTTAAATAAGCACCATTTCTTTTTGATGTCTCAGAACTTTGAAAGCCAAGTGACAGCCCATGTGGAGATAGTAGGGGTGGAGAGTTGTAAGGGCTGGATGCTAATTCTGACCTCACCCCTGAAGCTGTGTGGGCTTGGCCAAGTTTCTTAACTCCTATTAGTGTCCTTGCAAGAAAAAAATATTTGCAGAGGGATTCCCAAAAAGTTCCCATGGCTGTAGGTAATTTATTAGAGAAGCCCAGTCGACATGATTTTGCTCATTGCTGGAAGAGGTCAGAAACAATACAAATCTACAAGACCTTCACTGGTCATACAGAACTCTCAAGGTGAGCCCAACTGGTTCCACAGAGATGAGTTCTCTAGTGCAGAAATCTATGGAAAATTTTCACCTTTAATAGTGAAGAGTTATGTCAAAGGATTTTCAAGAAAATAGAATAATGGTATAGACAGAACATGTTAGTATCAGTATCAACACGTAATTCATATTATTACTAATATTTCTCTCTTGGAACTTTTCTAGGTGCATTTCCTCTAGAAATCAATGTCATTGGTCACTTTTTAAAAAGTTTTTACACTTAGTATTTTGTTTTTAGACTTTGGGCTTTTTGTAGGTAATGAGCACTTCCTTGCCATGTGCCAGGTCCTTTCCATATGTGACCTGTTTTCCTTTTAATAATGGTGCATGTTGGTTATTAGTCCCAACTCGTGCATACTGAGTGACTGCCCAAGATCTGTCAGGAATTAGTGGCACAGTTGGTGAGCTCCATGAGGGTAGAACACCTGTTTTCCATTACTATGTGCCAGGACCCAGAACAATGGCACAAAAGAGGTGTCCTTGAATTTTCATTACATCAATGCATGAACGAATAAATGAATGATAAAATGAATGAATGCCTGGCCCAAAGAGTCTACTCTTGCCTCTTCAGTGTGTGGCTGTCTAGATACATTCGTAAATGGACAGGACACTCAGAACTCAACTGCATTCATTACACATGCACCCAGCCTTGGCTGTGTGTTGACTGTGTAGTTGATGGACAGCAAGGATAGATTCATGGGTGGTCGTGCACAGTCTGAGCCATCACGGAGCTTATTTTACAGTGATAGAGACAGACGTCAAGCATCTCATCATAGAAAGATTGATGTCATGAAGGAGGAAGAAATGCTGGTCATCTGGATTCTAAAATAAATATTATGTTGACCAATGTCTTATGATTGTAGTTTTGAATGCCTAGCACAGCGCCCAAGGTCTTAACAGCCTCTGGCATCTAGTAAGTGCTTACTAAATGAACTGAATTGAGCCATGCTCATGTCAAAAATTCTCAGGGATTTTCTTTGAGGAGGCAAAGGTGTTGATCACATACCTTAGAAAGATCTTTTTCCACACACTGTCAATCAAACTTCTCTAATTCTGGCAATTTAGGATTAATGAGTGTGTCTAAATTAGTGTGCAAGAAAGGATAAAAATTAGTCTTGTAATTAGTGATATAATTGTAGTTTACTTATGTACTTGTTAATCTTAAGGATTTGCAGTCAGACTGCCTGGGTTAAAATGCATTTATGCATTTTAATGAGTCCAGTTACTTCACCTTTTTGAGTCTCAGTTTCCTCATCTGTAAAATGGGTATGCAAATAATAGGTTACTATTAGGATTAGTTAAGTAGTACATACAAAGCTTGTGTAAATAGGAATCCTTGTATATTTATAAACTATTAATTATAAATATTCAGAATAAAAGGACCTAGATTTTCCTGAAAATGGAAGCATTTAAAGGTATCCAAGGGGCATTTTCCTTTAAAAAAAAATTTTTTTTTTTTTACATATACATGTGTTTATTAGGTTTCCACTTTTTGCTTTTACCTTAAAATTTAATAACAATAACAATGTTTAAGATAGGGACTAGAAACAAAAACCTTATAAAGGACGAATAAAGATAAATACATTCAAAAAAGAAATCAGACGATTGCTGCATCAAAATATTAAGCAATAATAATAATAATGCAAAGAAAGTTATGTTCACATTGTCAAATAAGAGTATGTCTATTAAAATTTTTCTTAATTATATTTTAGAATTTGCTGCTCTTCTTTGGCTCTTGATGTTTTGTTTAAAACTATTTTATATGATAAAATACATATAAAATACTGCACAATCAGTAGTACTTAACATTGTTCATTATCTCACAGTTCAGCCAAATGCCAGAATGGAGTAGATGTTATAAAGGACCTTCCTGTCCTCATCCCATAGTATCAACAATTGTTAACTACAGGAAAATCTGGTTTCATGTATATTTGTCCCTCAGTTGATAATTTTGGAGTAAATCCAGGGAAATATACCATTCAACACAGAAATTCTTTTTTTTTTTTTTTTGAGACAGAGCCTCAAGCTGTCACCCTGGGTAGAGTGCTGTGGCATCACAGCTCACAGCAACCTCCAACTCCTGGGCTCAAGCGATTCTCCTGCCTCCGCCTCCCAAGTAGCTGCGACTACAGGCGCCCGCCACAATGCCTGGCTAATTTTTGGTTGCAGCCATCATTGTTGTTTGGCGAGCCCAGGCTGGATTCGAACCTGCCAGCCCAGGTGTATGTGGCTGGCGCCTTAGCCGCTTAAACCACAGACCCCGAGCCACATAAATTCTTTAGTATGTATGTGAGGTACTTTTTAAAGAAATAAAGGTGAAGGCAGCCGTAACTCGTATTTGTTCCCAGGTGCTCAGAATAATGATGTATAATAATAAAGCTCTTATCCTATGAGCTTTCCATTTTTTTCACATTTACACAAATGTGTCTCTTATTCTTTATTTTTTCCCCACTTATTGTAGTAAAATATATATGACCTAAAATTTACTATTTTAACCATTTTTAAGTGTACAGTTCAGTGGCATCAAGTTCATTCCCGTTGCTACGATACCATCACCCCACCATTCACCTTCAGAACTTTTTTCATCTTCCAAAACTGAAACTCCAAACTCACTAATAATAACTCCTCATTCTCTCGGCCCCCAATCCCTGGCAGCTAGTGTTCCACTTTCTGTCTCTGGGAATAAACTACTCTGGGTACCTCCTATAAGCAGGAACATGACACGTTTGTCCGTTAGAGACTGGCTTGTTTCATGAGTATAACGTCCTCAAGGTTCATTCATGTTGTACTGTAACATATACCAGAATTTCCTTCTTTTTAAAGACTGAATAATCTTTGCACAGCTCCACAACATTTTGCTGATCCATTCATTTACCAGTGGGGACTTGGATTACCACTACCTTAGGTAGGATAAATTATATAGCAATGGGTGTACAAATATCTCTGCGCTCAGTTCCTTTGATATATACCCCAAAGTGGAATTGTTGGATCATACAATAATTGTGTTTTAAATTTTTTTGAGGCATACCTTTAAGTTTTTTTAACTGCCATACCATTTTCTACAGTGGCTGCACTATTTTGCATTTTCACTGACAGTGCACAGGGATTCCAGTTCCGTCACGTCCTCACCAACACTTGTTATTTTCCGTGTCTTTGGTAATGGTTGTCCTAATGTGTGTGTGGTATCTCATGGTGGTCTTGATATTTGAGCATCTTTGCAAATTTTTATTGGCAATTTCTATTTATTTTTTGGAGAGTCTTTGAGGTATTCAAGGCAGAGGTTGGATTGTTCTTAGATAGGAGGGACTTAGGCTTATGGACAGTGCCACCACTTTGATTTCTGTCTAACCAAAATTCTGTTAATTTTGTGTGGATTTCTGAGCTAGCTTTTTAATAGGTGATCTTTAAAGGCTTCGTCATTTTTTTAATTGCTTTATACTTATTAGCTCAGCCTCCACTGGGAAGTGATGAACCCTCAGCTTCCTGGGCTAATTTGTACCTTTAGCAACTGAAATAATTTCATGGGGGTTCCCTCCTTGCAGCTGCCTAGATGACCTCATCCTTTACTCTCACTTCCTGTGATTGCCTTATTGCCAATGGACATTTAAATGGCATTTGTTGAATCTCTTGAGGACGAGGATAATTTTACCTGCTGGTGTGCTGATGGGCCTAATAATTTCTCCTTTTCCCCTCTATGATGATATGGTTAGGATGTTCACTATTTCCCACGGGACTGTTATTTTTAGCTGACTAATATGAAGGCAGTCTGAGAGTTAAAGCGTCTTGATCTGTACCAGACCGAGTGGATTTGAATACAGGCCCTGTCACTAACTAGCTACATGACTTGGTCAAGTTACTCAACATCTCCAAGGCTCACTTTCTTTAACTGAAGATTGGGGTAAAAATAGTACCTGCCACATAGAATTGCTGTGGTGACTGAGTGAGCAAAGACTTAGCAGAATGCCGGGCATGTGACATTCTTTGCCACTGTTACTGGGTTTGACTGTTTCCACTTTTTCCTCGCTCTCCTCCCATCCTCTTTTCCTTCCTCCCTTCCTTTCCTCTTTCCTCCTCCTGTTCCTCCTTCTTCCTCTTTCTTTTTCATCATTTTCCATCCTTATTGTTTAAAGAAACAGCAGCGTGTAAAACTTCATGTAATTTTTTTACACTGAACCTTTTAGTTTTAGTAAATACCTCACCAATTATATTTTTCAGTTATAAGGTATTTTTACACATATACTCTGATTTATATTTGAGAGCCTGTGGACTTGTTATTAATTATTTTTTATTGTATAGATGACGTTCATGGAGGTTAAGTGACTTGTCTATCACACACGTAGTAAGTTGCAGACCTGGGACTCAAAGTCATTCTAGGTCATCATGAGCAAGTCACTCTCTGAGCCTCTGTGTGAAGTGGGAATAATATTGATAGTGACTCCTTCCAACCAATTGTAGCCCAAGATGTTTTAAGGATGAAATCTGATGCCATAAGAAATCGAATTCTGAAACTAGCATTTAATGATTGTGTAACTTGGGAGGAGTATCTCTATGAAGTTTTGTGTTTTAATATGTACAATCTGGGTCACCTAAAAATAGGACTACAGCATACTTGGTGTCCACCGAATGTGGACAAATTCAGATCAAGTTTTTCTTAGTAAATAATGCTGCCTAGATGGAGGAGCCCCATTCAGAGACCCTCAGGTCAGACCTGTTCCTGCGAAGAGGGTCTCCCCAGCTGCCTGCTAGTCTCTTTGCTGTGTGCTCCCTACCTTCACGGATAATTCCAGACATTGATTTTTTTTTTTTAATTGTTGGGGATTCATTGAGGATACACAGAACGAGGTTACATTAATTGCTTTTGTTAGATAAGGACTCTCTTATATTTGTGCCCCACCCCCAAAAGTTGAACCCTATCCCTTGACCCCCAATCCTCTCTCCTTCCCTTTCTCAGCTCTCCCCGTTCCCCCCCCACTGTGTACTAGAACCTTAATTGTCCTCATATCAGAATTGAGTACATAGGATTCTTATTTCTCCATTCTTGTGATGCTTTACTAAGAATAATGTGTTCCACTTCCATTCAGGTTAATACAAAGGATGTGAAGTCCCCATCCTTTTTAGTGGCTGAGTAGTATTCCATGATATATATATATATATCAATCACAGCATGTTAATTCATTCTTGTGTTGGTGGGCATTCAGGCTGCCTCCACATTCTGGCGATTTTAAATTGAGCTGCGAAAAATAGTTTTGTTCTTGCCTGCTCTCTCTCTTCCTTGACCCTCTTGCTGCCCTCATTTTCCTTTAAAGTCATCCTCTAGAGGATGAGTCACTATCCAGTGTTTTATTTTGTTCCTCATTTCTGTACTCTTCTCTCTCTCCCATTGTATATTTTCTGGCCTTTTCCTTATTCTTTTTTTTTTTTTTTTTTTTGATTCCAATGATTTATTTTACTTGCATGAAAGTCAGTTCTTTTTGTTTTCCTTATTCTTATCTTTCTATCCTTAGCTTTCTGCAGATCCGAATGAAACCTCAGTAATTGAACCTTGGGATGACGGTAGAGATGAAGTTTATTTAATACAAATATTAAGGAAATAGTACATTGAAAAAAATCGGTTTTATTTGTTTTGAACTGATGAAATAACTGCTTTTTGGGGTGTTGGGTTGGAATAGGCAATGCACACCTCAAAGAATCCGTAAATACTTGAAGGAATATCACACTTTCTCACAATTATTTTATTATTGTGTTTTTTTGTTTTTTTTTTTTGGCTTCGTTTGGTGTTTTTATCCTTTTATTCCCAATGCATTTAAATTCGGGCAAAGTGACTATATAGCATTCCCTGTATTCTAAGGTAAGAGAGATATATTAATATTTGATTACAACCAGCAAAGTTACTATTCATTTGAATTAGTGTAGAAAGATCTTCTCAAATGGCTGTCTCTTTTTATCTTAATCTTGGTCTTATGCAATAATCTATTTTTTTTTTCAAACTATTTAATTAATTTGTTGTAGCTTAGTATTAAGTCTTAATTTAGTTGATTTTGGATGGGAATTTGAATGACTTCAATCAAAAGCGGTTTATCTGTTGGAGAAACTCTTCTCATTAACCAGCACTGGCCTTAAAACTCATGTGATAGTCTTACTCGCAAAGTTTGTTAGGTACTAATTAATTTACTTTGCGTAGATTTGTTTGACTCAAAGCTCATTGTCACTTTATAAAACTGTAGTAAACCTCTCTATCTTTATTCCTTCTTACCTCTTCTCCTGTAGCAAAAGCACTCCCCATTTTCCAGGTACACAGCCACTAGCACAAAGGTTTCCCAGGCTCCCGGACAGCTAGGCATGGCATATGTGAATTGGCCAATGAGTTGTGAACAGTTATATATTTATAACAACCTCATACAAATTGATGGAGTACTTATTCAATGTCTTAAAATTCCTATTTTCCTAGAAGGAAACTGAACCCTACAAAGATTGTCATTTGCCCATATCAAAGAATAAATGCAAATTAAAACCATCTGATTCATTTCACTGTCTACTCAGTATTCCAGGGGTAAGAGGAAAACATTTTAAAAAATTATTTAAGCCTATTTTTTACCCAGAAAATTGGTTACTCATGGGACAGGTTGTGTAGCTAAAGAAGGTCTTCTTGGGACATCTTCGCTTGCTTAGAAGTTTAGCTGGTTTAAAAATGGAATTATTTTACATAATAAAATGAAAGCTGCTTCAAGTTGTAGAGATAGGCTGGTGCTGCATAGATTTATTTCAGCACTATATTTGATAACACTATTTTATGCTTAGAAGCATTTTATTAAGCATATTTATGAAAAGTAGTATGGTTTACTCCTTGGTAGAGTCTTTTGTGGAAATTGTACATTGTTAGGCATGGAGATAAGGTGCGAAGTTGGGTTTTAACAAATTCAAGTTAATGGAGTTGTATTGCCTCAGTGTATAAAAAATATCCACACGACAAAGCAAAATGTGGGCATTTACTATAGCATGATACATGTGTTCCTTTAAAAATACTCCCCGTTCTGAAAATCACACACTAAAAATAACTGGCATTTGGAGGAAAATAGAATTGGAACAGATCACTCAAAACATTTGAACCACTCCAAACATTTTATGTTCTAATCAAACACGAACCAAAACAATAGCAGCCTTATTAAAAACACTAGTATGATTGTAAAAACATGTTAACTTCCCTACAAATAAATGACACAGTTGACATCAGTCGTTATCTTTAAAATGAAAAGGAGTTGGGAGTCTGATGAAGAGAGGGTAGGGGAATGGGAGTCTGCTGAGTTATGGAAATAAAGTTAAGAGGGACCTTAGCAGAGTTTGTAGGTGGAGGAGTGGGGACAGGCTTAGCCTGAGCTAGTTCTGATTCCTTCTCTGGCCCTTGCTTGTGGGTTTTGTACAGTTATCTGAGAGAAATGTGCAATGAATGCTTTTAGAACCATGGAAAGCGAGCTTGAGTCCAGAAGAAGGATGTGGTGTACGCGGGCAGTGGGTGCAGGGGTGTGTTGCTCTGTGTCTTGGTCATCTTCCTACTTGCGTGGATCTTGGCAGCACAAAATACAACACACTCAGAACAAGTGCGCAAGACGTAGGGGGCTGCCATATTGGCCTTCCATAATTCCCTGACTACAGCTGTGTGGGGGCTGATTCTGGTATAGCAATATACTCTGTATTACACGGAGAGCCTCCTAGATGACGTTTAAACCTTGCTGTTGAACTGGGGTGGCCATGTCAGGGCGAGAAACAAAACATGTATGTCTCACATAAAGGGCATGAACAAGGGAGTAGAGGAAGGTGGAAAAGAGGAGGTGAATGTTTTGAGAACCAATCATTTTGGTTGACTTTTATTTTGAATGTTTTGAGAACCAATCATTTTGGTTGACTTTTATTTTGAATGTTTTGAGAACCAATCATTTTGGTTGGCTTTTATTTTGAATGTCTTGAGAACCAATCCATTGTTGGCTTTTATTTTGAATGTCTTGAGAACCAATCATTTTGGTTGACTTTTATTTTGAATGTCTTGAGAACCAATCATTTTGGTTGACTTTTATTTTGAATGTCTTGAGAACCAATCATTTTGCTTGACTTTTATTTTGAATGTTTTGAGAACCGATCCATCCTTGACTTTTATTTTGTTTGATTTTCCTATCAGTCCAGTGAGGGAAGTGTCCTTCCCCCATTCTACAAAGGAGGAAAACAAGGCTCAGAGGAAATAAGAATTTTGCCCAACATCACACAGATAGAAGATGGTGGTGTCAGAATTTGAAATTCATTCTAAGGCCACATGCTGTTTTTTTAACCTATACCAGGCTACTTCCCTACTGGCTGGTAATATGGAATCTGAAGTCTGCATGTATAGGCAGTGAGCTACCACTGCAGCTTCGTGAACTTGAATGAGTCTTTCAAACATTCTGAGCCTCTTTACCCTCACATAGGTGCTAGGAATGTCCTGCTTCAGAGGATTATTCTGACAACTAAGCCATAACTCCCAGGAAAGCGTTCTGTAACGGCTCAAACGTTATTCAAGCAATAGGCCTTTTATTTTCCCTTCAAGAAACTGCTATCTCTTTACATTAAAAATGATTACAAATAATTTTTTAGATTATAGGGTTAATAGTGTATATACTCATAAGAAAGAAAAGAGAAAGAGGAGGGTTTCTGGAAGGAAGCTAAGATGTTTGGCTGCAAAGCAGAATGCATCTGCGTGTTAAGGAAGCAGGAGGAGGCTACAGAGCTTACAGCTGCAGGCGCGATTGAAATTTAACCACAGACAGGTGGCACGTCATCCAATCCTGTCCTGGGATTACTGCCTGGATTCCTATATTTTTGCAATGACTGTTCTCCTAGTTCCCACTTCCCTCTCTGCCTTCCACATACAGACATTCTGCACTTGAATATTTGAAATGATGAGGAATGTGCGGAGGTGACGTGCTCTGCAGATATACTTTGTAGGATCTGCGCAGTCATGTGGTTATAAGAGGTGGGGCTCAGGAAGGCTTTGTGCTAAGTCTTAGGATTCCTCTAAAAAATCAAAAGCTCAGTATAGCGTCTCCTTTCTTCGTTCCACCAGGACAAGCAGCTCTGAAGCTAATCTGAGTTTCTATCAAACTATTTTAGTCTCTATACTCCTTCAGGTAATTTTGGTAACACCAGGGCTATCTAGACAAAATCGTCAGGGATAAAAATCTTTCTACTAGTGCCTATCTAAAAAATGTTCTCTGTAAAACATGTTGGATTCTAAAAAAAAATGTAAAGAAGAAAAGTCAACCACAATCCCAGTACTCTAAGATAACAACTTTAACGTAATGGTTTGGTCTTTTTTATACAGTGGAAGGAACCTTTGTGAGTTGACCACCCCAGGGACTGTAACAAACTAGCCAGCGTGTGAGGGTGGCCAACATAAGGAACTAGGCCTGCTAGTAAATAAGAATTTTGTACTGATATGTACATGTGGTGCATGTCCAGTCTGAGAAAAGTAGGTCAGCTTAAGGAGGTGGTCAGTGTAGGGGGGTGGTCAGCTTTGGAGGTTCTACTATGGGTGTGTTTGTGTGTGTTTGTATTTTAACCTTCTGAGCTTTTTAACGACAGGACTTCTTTGTGATTTGTTTGTGTGTTACCATAGAACCTAACACTTTGCCTGACAAATTCAGTGGATTTTTAAGAAATGCGTGCCAGGTTAAAGAAGGTATGAAGGAAGGATGGATTAGAATTGTGGGTAGAATTGTAGCAGAAGATTCCATGCATTTTTGTTAACTAATGTTTTATTAATGAGCTGTTGCAGAAACCCAGACAAAAATGGCAGTTTCACAGTTTTCTGTGTAACTTTGTTGAATTAATAGAAATTGAATTTACTCCAATTCCAGGAGCATGAAATGTCTATTTTAAGCCCCCACAGTGTGGAAAGTACAGAGAACTGATCCACAGACCTTGATTCTGACTCTGCTTGATAGGGACAGCATTGATTTGGACAGTCTGTTGGCTCTTCCTACATTTGTGAAATATGCATGGGTCTGTGTGTGTGGATGTGTGCAAGGGGTACAGATGACGTAAAGATGATTTGCATGGAGTGCTAAGTTTCCAGATGTGACTTAGGGTGCTTGAATAACTTCCAGTGATCACCCAGAAACCTGAGAGCACAGAACTCATCTCTTAAGATTACAGACTCCCCTTGATGGGTGGGATTGGTCTTTAGTTTCTCGCTGTGCTGGTTTTAATTTTATTTGGTTTAACCCTACTTATTAGTTTGGAGATTGAAATAATGAATGTTCAGAAAATTAATTGCCCCATGGCTATTCTTTTTGACTGCTCAGAACATTAAATTGGCAGAACCCAGTGCCCCTGCCTGCTGATTGCCAATGACTCCTAATATGTCATAATTTAATAATGCTTCTAGAAATAAATGTTTGCTTTATTTTGTATTTGCGTATATTTAAAAGTCTTCGCATAACTCAGCTAATGATTATTGAAGTGATTCTATAACTGGAATACTGATAGGGCCTTGTGCCAAGAGATGCCCTTTTTTCAATTTCAATTTCTTCTTTAGTAAAGATACAGAATGATTACTCAAGGGAAACTAAGAATCCATGGATATTTTATGCTACCTAAAAGAGAATCCTTCAGTATGGAAAGAGAACTTCATGAGTTGAGTTTATATGACTGTTCTGGGGGGACGTCCAGTTTGCTGTAGCTTCCCTTCTCATTTTATTGCTCTGCAATAACCAAGAGATTTCTTTCTTTCTTTCTTCCTCCTCCTCCTCCTCCTCCTCCTCCTCCTCCTCCTCCTCCTCCTCTTCTTCTTCTTCTTCTTCTTTTTTTTTTATTAAATCATAGCTGTGTGCATTAATGCAAACATGGGGTACAATGTGCTGGTTTTATATACAATTTGAAATATTTTCATCGAACTGGTTAACATAGCCTTTACGGCATTTTCTTAGTTATTGTGCTCAGATATTTAGATTCTGCATTTAGTAAGTTTCACCTGTACCCTTCTAAGATGCACCATAGGTGTGGTCCCACCATTTACACAGCTTACAGACACATGAAAAAATGCTCATCATCCTCAATCATCAGAGAAATGCAAATCAAAACTACTTTGAGTTATCATCTAACTTTAGCAAGATTAGCCCACATCACAAAATCCCCAAACCAGAGATGTTGGCGTGCATGCGGAGAAAAGGGAACACTTCTACACTGCTGGTGGGAATGCAAATTAATACATTCCTTTTGGAAAGATGTTTGGAGAACACTTAGAGATCTAAAAATAGATCTGCCATTCAATCCTATAATTCCTCTACTAGGCTTATACCCAGAAGACCAAAAATCATATCATAACAAAGATATTTGTACCAGAATGTTTATTGCAGCCCAATTCATAATTGCTAAGTCATGGAAGAAGCCCGAGAGCTTTCTATTTGTGACAGCCATTTAGTGGTAGAGGGAGCCTCTCCTGAGAGATGCACCAGCTCAGAGGGACTGACCCCTTGGGGGTGTGGGGGAGTCTCATTGAGATTAT